>JAXCGZ010000935.1:22500-33973 GCA_037179515.1 Halocaridina rubra
TATATATATATATATATATATATATATATATATATATATATATATATATATATATATATATATATATATATATATATATATATATATATATATATATATATATATCTATATATATATATATATATATATATATATATATATATATATATATATATATATATATATATATATATATATATATATATATATATATATATATATATATATATATAAAATAGTTTGTGTGGGAATATTTACTTCCCGCCGACTCTGGTAAATATATTAGAAAGAAAATGCACACTTTAAGTCTAAATAATGAAGGGTATACTCTTTTAATTCTGTATTTTTTTCTTTAGCCGATACAATTATTTTGTATTCATTTTAGAAGTTTTTGTCGATTTTCTGAGTATATATATATATATATATATATATATATATATATATATATATATATATATATATATATATACACAATAATGGTAATATTAGTCACCGTGGCTCAGGCGGTAGCGTCCGCAACTTTGAGACGTCAGGTCGAGGGTTCGCGCCCCGTCACGGTCAGAGGTTAGCAAGGGCATGTACTCAGGGTAACGATTACATCTGCCAAAGCAAGTCCTTCGCAAGCAGGCAATCGTCCTAGCCCTTGGTAGAACAGGGAGTCCGTGACGTAAAACCGGAACAACAACATACGCAATAAAGGTAATAAAATAATATTACCACTACTACTACTACTACTACTTCTTCCTCCTCTTATACTATAACTACTATTACTGCTACTACTACTATTTCCAATAATAATAGTAATAATAATGATAAGACATACATACACATATATATACACATGCCTCATTTGTCCTTGTAAGAGGGGTGGAGGAGTCAAGAAATGCACATTCACCACGATCCACACATACCTCAACCATTCCTCTCAACTCCTTGGGGATAAAGGGTTATTTTTTGTTATGAGTGTGACACCGGGAGAGGATGAAAATGCCCTCATCAATATAGGCCCGGGCACGAGAAAAAACCAAGATGAAGGAAAAGAAAAAGGTTAAGGACAAGGCAGAGATGAAGTAATGTCACACAAAGGAAAACGACAGACAGAAAAAACAGTCAAAGTACATTGAACCCAGAGATATGGAGGACTAGGCTCTGAGATGACGATAGATCTCCTTTTTGAAGGATGAATGGTCATAAGAATTTGGAAAGACAGAAGGAGGAAGAGAGTTCCAGAGTCTGGAGGTAGATGGGAAGAAGCAGTTGCTGCACCAACCAATCCGCGAGCTACCAATCTCTAAAAAGTACCTGTGAGATAAGGCCGCTTGGCGAGTGTTTTGCGGCCTCGGCAGTGGGGTGGGATGTAACTCGCCAACTCATCAGAGCAGCTATGGAAGTAGTAGCGATAGAAATGAGAAAGGGAAGATACCTTACGGCGAAGAGAGAGAGAATCCATATTAGAAGTAGGAAAAGGATCATTAATGAGTCTGACTGCCTTAGAGTCAACTCAATCAAGAAGATAAGTATTAGAAGAAGCACCCCAGATGTATGAGCAGTGTTCTAAACAGGGACGGATAAGCCTTTATAAATTTTAAGTAACTGCAGAGAAGAAAACAATGATGAAAACGAAACAAAAACCCCAATATTTTGGATGAAGATTTAGAAATTTGGATTATGTTATTCCTCCAAGACAAGTTAGAGGCTATATGGATTCCTAATATGTTGATAGAATTGAGAAGGTAAATTTCGTTAGTTTCGAAGACAATAAGGTTATCAGGAGGAGAAGAAGATAAAGAGATAGTCAGAAATTGTGTCTTGGAGACATTGAATTTAACTAAATTTTGAGTGCCCCACTCAGATGCTCTCTGCAAATCGGAGTTTAGAGTAGAAGAAAGAGTAATACGAAACTGATTACTAGTTGCAGATGAAGGTTGTGAAGAAAAGGCAGAGGAAAAGTGAAGGGTAGAATCATCAACAAAGGCATGAAGAAGAGAGGAAGATGGGGATTGTAGAAGATCATTGATGAAGAGAAGGAACATAGTAGGTGAAAGAACAGAGCCCTGTGGAATACCATTGGTAACAGAGAAAGGGCTAGATGTCACGACATCAACAACTACAGATATAAAACGGTCAGTAAGAAAACTGGAAATCATAGAACAGTTAGAAGGGGTAAAGCCATAGGCAGGGAGTTTGGCCAACAGAGCCTTGTGCCAGACTCTGTCAAAAGCCTTAGAGATATTATGGGCGACGACAAAGGATTCCCCATAGTTCCTCAGAGAAGATGACCATACATGAGTAAGATAGGACAGGAGATCACCAGTGGATCTTGCCTTGCGGAAGCCGTATTGGTGATCGGAGATAAGTGAGTTAGATTTAAGGCGTTTCAACAAGTGAGCACTGAACAAAGTTTCGAAAACTTTAACAATAGAGGAGGTTAGGGCAATAGGTCGGTAGATTGAAGGAATAGAGCGGTCACCCTTCTCAGGAACAGGTTGAACTAGAGCATGCTTCCAATATGAAGGATAGATACTGGTTGACAGAATGAGGCGAAAAAAGACGGCAAAGCACGGGATCCAGTTCATCTGCAAACTCCTTAAGGAAGTTTGCAGGGATACCATCGTTACCATATGCCTTGTTCGTCTTTAGCGAGCGAAGAACCTTAAGAACTTTGCGTGAAGAAAGGATATTACTTCTCCAAGCTCAATTACTAGCGATCATTATACATTTCCTAAATATAATGACGCAATAATTAACGTAAATTATAAGAAAAGTGATCAAATTATCGGCCCATTAATCATCAATTCTTACTATGACGTTTTAAGTAGTCTATTTTTCACACTGACCTTCATCATTTATTAATGATGTAATTATCCATATTTTAGAAATTAAAGATAATTATGTAGTTACAAGGACCTACTACTACTACTACTACTACTACTACTACTACTACTACTACTACTACTACTACTACTACTACTACTAATAATAATAATAATAATAATAATAATAATAATAATAATAATAACAATAATAATGCATACCTTTTTTACAGGGTGCTAGACAGATTTGCAATGTTGATTCAAATATGGCGAATATTTCTTTTGACCAGACTAGTCGTCTCTACAAATGGACAGTGGGAATGTGAGTTAAGACAATTTTCTTAGGTCGAAATACTGAAGTAAATCAATATTTTTTTACATATACTTTGAGTGATATATATATATATATATATATATATATATATATATATATATATATATATATATATATATATATATATATACATAGTTTCAATTATATGTGATAATATGAAAACCATCTGATGATTATAATAATAATAATAATAATAATAATAATAATAATAATAATAATAATAATAATAATAATAATAATAATAATAATAATGATAATAATGATAATAATAACAATAATAAAAATAATAATAATAATAATAATAATAATAATAATAATAATAATAATAATAAAATAATAATAATAATAATAATAATAATAATAATAATAATAATAATAATAATAATAATAATAATAATAATAATAATAATAGTAATCATCATCATCATTATTCAGTATTAAACTGAATTTCCAGGGATGCACAGTGACACAGAGGAAATTACTGACCCCATAACTGTCTACGACTTATACCACGACGGAACCAATAACAACGCTACCATGGTGAGTTATAGCAATGATTCCTACAGTTTTTCTTCGCCAGAACCACCTGGTAGTACTGGCAGGATACTGGCACTTCTCCCGGGTGCTAGCATATATTTGATGCGCTAAACTATTTTTTTCCCGAGTGTGGCTCCAGGACAGGCATAGGAAATTGCTCCTATAGAGTCTGGGCAAGAAGAAATCGTAAAGCAATGAGACACCGGAATGGGGAGTGTTGTGACTTGTCAGAAGCGAAGAGAATATAGGATATTTGTAAAAAATATCAGAAAATATTCGGTGTTGATATAGGTATCAGAAAAAGAACCGTAGACATGTAATAGATTGGCCCATGGCATCAACCGTCCGTTGCAATACTACAACTGAAGGTATCTTATACTTCAGGACAGTTAATTTATATGTCTTCCTTCAATTACGGTTCTTTTCCTGTTCATACATTAACAACGAATGTTCTTGAATATTCGCTACACATCTTTTAGTATCCCATCTGGCAAGTCGCAACACTCCCCATCTCTGTTTCTCTTTACTTTATGTTTTCTTCGTGTCCAGGCTCGATGAGGGGAAATTTATTCTTTTTTTTTCTTGGCCGTTCCTGGTGTTACAATTATAAAAAAAAACAGAAGAAAGACTTAACATCGAGCAGTCCTGGACAGTCCTAATTAAGTCTAATAGGCCTTCAATTGTAGTATCGCAACGGTCGACTGATGACATGGGCCAACCTATTACATTTATTTACTTATAAGTAAGATTGCATCAATACACAAGATATCGAGAGAGACAAAGTACCTTCATTTGCTCGAAAATTTTAGCATGCTTTCCTACTGTTTTGAATAGGGACTGCAGCAGCTCAGTGGTCGAGCATGCAAATCGGGAAGTGACTAACATTTGTTCGATTCCGCTGCAGGGCGTTAGGAAGGATATCCAGTCTCAATCCCGCATATAGCTCTAACATGTGTGTGAACACACATTCGAATAGGGACTCATTCTGTCACATCAAATGATGATGATCCGGTTTTACATCATGGACTCCCTTTTCTATATTGAGAGCTAGGACGGTGCCTTCTTTCAAAGGAATTTAGTTTCGATAGTGCTATCATTATCCCAAGTGAATTTCTTTCCTAACCACAGACTGTAGCGGGTCTCAAACCTACGACCAGTTGAATCAAAATTAAGTGTGCTACCAACCCGTTCATAGCAGCCAACAATTCTAATACATCAAATTGGTACCATATCCATACTACAGTGAATACATTATTAGGTCAAATATATAGTCTTTTTCAGGTAAATCTGAAGTACAACGAATCCTTCTTGCCAATACCATTCACGTTATGTTTCTGGATCTTTCCTGTGACTTTCGACGCCACTCATATCGTACTGACCCTTGTAGATCAACACTCCTTTCTGGAAGTCGGATGTAAGTTATCATTAAATTTCTCCACTTTCTATCTATCTATATATGTGGCCCCACTAATCCTTGTAAAGGGGATGCTAATGCTAAGATATATGCATCCACCAAGATCCAACACATACCTTAGCTACTTCTCTTAATTCCCTGGGGATAAAGGGTTGCCACATTTCCCTCCCCCACCACCAACATGCTTGGGTCATCCATAAGGTAGACTTGCAAGGATATTCGACAGCTGCAGATAGTTTACCCCCACCACTCCATCACATGCCAACTCCCCTCACACCCGTCCTTCATAGTTCATAAAGCTAGTAGGTGCGAGATATCCCTTTGGCCCTACAAAAAACACTGATATTAATAATGTATCGCTTTGCATGTCACAATAACTCCCCCATTTGAAAGAGGGCAGACACATACATGTTATAGCTATAGGGGGTTTTGAGGCTGGATATCCTTCTCAAGGCCCACCAGCAGCATCGAACCTGCTTTAGTTACTTTCCCTCTCGCATACTCTACCACAGAGAAAATGCAGCCACACTCAGAACACTGGTAGTTATAGTAAGCACAGGAGATTATAGCAATATCAGCATTACTTTGTTATCAAACTTGAGTTTTCTCTCATTGCAGTATTGGAAAGCAGATTGACGGTCACCGTTAATGACAGCTGCCCAATCTCAATCGTCCCAGAAATATTAGAGGCTTACCACTGGTATCATGTTTGTATTTCCGTCAGCAACAGTGTCCTTAACTTATATCAAGATGGAAAAACATGGCCAAAGAAACTGGAGAACATAACTTCATGTACTCGAAAGCTTGAAATGGGAAACATGCTTTCCGTATGTCTTGGACGCAATAATTCTGGATTCACCTTTACTGGTATGATTGCGGACTTAAAAATCTTCCCACGACAGCATGAAAGTACTGATATTAAAAATCATAGTACCTGCCAAGCAGGACCTTCAGATTTTATCGAATTCTCTGACTTGGAGCTGAAGAGTGCCATAATGACACAAAAAGAAAGAACCCATCTCTGTGAGGAGCCACCATCAGAATTTGTGGCATTATTTGATGAAATGGCTTGTCATATGGATTCATATAAATTCTGTCACAGATTAGGGGGTCGTCTCATTAACAACAATGATGACATGAGTTCAGTTGCCCAGCAGATATCTGATAACAAAGATGTAACTTTTAACACAATATGGGCTTGGACAGGAGAACTGTTAGATGAAAATCGAGGCCTTGTCTTAAGCGTTAACAGACATGGTGAATCTCTTACGATGGAGTACACTGTCTCTGCTTGGTTTAACACAATAGCCTGCTTAATGCCATTTGGAAAGGTTGGATACTGGAAGGAGCGAGAAACTCTCATCTTTCAAGCTTTCCCCTATAAAGGACGTTTCATCTACCAAATGCACATGGGTGGTTTTATTTCAAAAGATGTGTGTAAATGTGATGGTGAAACTAAGGAAGAGACATGCTTGACAGCCAAATTTGATGGAGAGGTCAAACTATTTTCCATCTTAGGTACATCGAGAATGCCCCTGGGGCGAAGAATCTGGTATGAAACTGAAGGCCTTGTAATAAAAAACATCACACTCAGCCAATGTGGAGATGATGAATTCACTTGCAACAATGGCGATTGTATAGATCTTGACAGTAAATGTGATGGACAGCTTCACTGCAATGATGAGTCTGATGAAGGAGAATTATGTAGACGCCTCCCAAAAGATATCCCTTACTATTGGCAATATATCTGTCCATTTCCTAATCCATATGTATATGTGCATGTCCAGCTCAATGCTATATGTTCGGTGTCACTCGAAACCAATTCGTATAGTGCGTGCCTCACAATCACAATGTCATGGACCGATCCTAGACTGACATTTAATAACTTGTCCAACCAGACTTTCACCATTTTACCTCAAATCGCAGAAAAGTTGTGGATGCCGACGGTGTTTTTCCCAAACGCGATGTATGAAGACAATCTCAACATTAGGTCAAACAATGGCCTTCTTGTGAGTTATGGTGCGAAGGCAAAAGACATTGGCATAAAAACTATTAAAGAAAGTATAGAAGGTATGTGGTACAATACAGTCGTAATTAAGGGTGTAAAAGCATTTGAATTTCTCTGTATAAAAAAACAGTAAGTTGAGTTATAGCTTCCACATTTTTGGAATGGTTTACACAAAATTGTAGAATCTTCTTTATAAGAGATGGATTATGCATAATGTTAGTGATAATGCTACTTCTTAATAACAATAATACTTTAACTGCAAGTCACCTAAATTTCCGGTATCAATTAATGTTATTTATTATTTTCAGTCCGAGAACACAATGGTAGCTCAGTCATGATAAGCAAAGGCTTGGAATACCTATTTAAATTTGAGTGTCGGTACAATTACGCACTCTATCCCTTTGACACACAAGAATGTAGTATGGTGATGAAGCTGACAGCAAGTCCTGGTTGCCATCCATTGCTTGGCGAATCTGACGATGACATCACTATTAATAGCACAAGTTCCACTATATCTATGTACGCGGCAACAGAACTTCACTACTGTGTCATTCGAGATAACCCTGGAGGGGACCTCCTCATTTTGCATTTCCTTCTCTCCAGGAATTATCAGTCTCATCTTCTGACCATATTCCTGCCTTGTACAATTCTCTGTTACTTGGCTCACTTGACTCTAACGAACTTCAGACTTGAAAATTTCACCAATCGCATCAGCGTCACACTGTCATTGTTGATTGTCCTGGCTTCGCTCTTCTCACAAATGTCTGTGTCGCTGCCTCAGTCTCCAGAACCAAAACTGGTGGACATTTTTTTCTTTTATTGCATCATTAGAGTGAGCTTTGTCTTTGTGATTCATATTGCTGTTGAATCCTTTTTGAGGAAAGAAAGCGGCAACTTGAGCAATTCAGTAGAGAGTGAATGCAAAGAAGACTTAAATGTAAAGCTTGCGTGGTTCTGGGAAAATAGAGATCCCCAAATTGAGTCTCCAAAACCTAAAAGAAATGTTCCAAAAATCATCAACAGAGTGGGTAATATTTTTTCACTTTCTGTAGATGCTCTGGCAATATGCGGTTTCATATACTGGGCTGTGTCAGATCATAATGAGAAGCATGACAGATTCAATTCATTTTTACGAGGTGCCAAAATGTAAACAGGTATTATTTACCTATGTTTTATACATGTTCTAATGGTAATTTTCACCATTTGAAGGAAGTAGTTTCAAAAAACAAATTATTAACTTAAGCAATTTAAGTATCCTTTCGTTAAAAGTAGTACTGCAATTTTGGACAGAAAGTTGACTGTTTCATAGTTTCTCATGCTTCTTGAGCAATGTCTTAAAGACCTCATTTTTAGGTATATCACAAAGAACAAAAGCCACATACATTCGTGTGCAGATTTATGCATGGTCTTCAAACCTTGTCTCTAGAGATATAAAGGACAATAAAAATTTATATTTGTGTGAAAAATTCATTTCTAGAAATATTACCAAGGGCTACAGTAATATAAATTCGTCTTAATATTTATGCTTGGTTTTAAGACATTCTCTCGAGAGATATTAAGTATGACAAAAGAAATATAAATTGAAGTGAAGATTTATGTCCGGTTTTAAGACCTTATCTCTAGAAACACCACCAAGAATGATATACATCTGTGTGAAGGATTATATCCGGTTTTATGACTTTACCTCTAGAGATATCACCAATAACAATCGAAAGATACATTGGTGCAAAGATTTATGCCTGATCTCAAGACCTTATCTTTTGAAGTACCACCAAAAACAATAGGAAGATCAATTTGTGCAAAGAAGTATGTCCGGTTTTAAGATTTTATCTCTACAGGTATCACCAAGGATAATAAGAGGATACTTTCGTGTGAAGATTTATGCCTGGATTTGCAGCTCTATCTCTATAAATACCACCAAGAATAACAGCAAAATACATTTGTAAGAAGATTTATGTCCTTTTGAAGATCTTATCTCTAGAGGTATCACCAAGGATAATGAGGGGATACATTCCTGTGAAGAATTATGTCTGGAATTACGACCTTATCTCTAGAAATACCACCAATATTGATAGGAAAGTCCATTTGTGTGAAGATTTATTCTGGTTTTAAGACCTTACCTCTAGAGGTATCACCAAGGATAGGAAGATGCACTCACGTGAAGATTTATACCTGGACTCAAGACCTCATCTCTTGAAATACCACCAAGAACAATAGGAAGATACATTTCTGTAAAAACTTATGTCTGGTTTAAACACCTTATCTTTAAAAGTATCACCAAGTACAAGAAGAAGGTACATTCCTGTGAAGATTTATGCCTGGTCTCAAAACATTATCTCTTGAAATACCACCAAGAATAATAGGAAGATACGTTTGTGTGAGGATTTATGTAAGGTTTTAAGACCTTATTTCTAGATAATAATAATAATAATAATAATAATAATAATAATAATGCTTTATTTCCAACATACATTGGGTATTCAAATATGGGTGTACAATTAAAATTTACAAGTAAAATCTTCCTTTAAGAGTAACTTCTTAAGATTATATTTAAAAGTATACACTGAACCAGCATTTTTTAGTTCTCTGGGAAGCTGATTATATAAATGAGGTCCACGAATGTTTATATCTCTTGAGCCAATATCAGTTTTAGACCTTCGTACTAATAAATCTTCCCCTTGACGGGTAGTTAACCCGGTAACTGAGCTTACTGTAGAAAAATTATACAAGCAATCAGGAATATTGTTTCTTAGTATATTAAAAACAAAGGTACATATATCAAAAACATATTTATCTCTAATCTTTATCCATTCTAGATCTTTTAAAACAGGAGAGATGTGCTCGTATTTTCTTACATTGCCAACAGCCACTCGTGCTGCAAAGTTTTGTAACTTTTGTATTCTTTGTAATTGAGTCTTATTTGTACATCCCCAAACTTTGAGACAGTAATTAATTAAACTCATAGCTAAGGACTGGACAATTATTATACGAGTTGATGTTTCAAATGAGTCTTTTACCCTATTTAGATATATTAGAGTACCCATTACTTTTTTATAAATTTCATCTATATGCATTTCAAAATTCATGTAACGGTCAAAATAGACACCTAGGTTCTTTACCGAGTTCATTGGCTTAATGATATTACCGTTAAAATTTATATGAAGATTGTCATCAACTTCTGATAATAATTGTCTGGATCCGATAAGAATAGATTGGGTTTTAGTTTCATTAAGTAACAGACCATTTTTTAGAAAGTAACGTTTAGCCATATACAAAATTTCTTCTGCTCTACGAATAATATTTTCTAAATCATTAATTTCTCCTTCAATTAAGATTTGAGTATCGTCAGCATATTGAATGACATAACAGTTAGGTAAATATTTTACTAGATCGTTTACATATATTAGAAAAAGTATAGGTCCTAGGATCGATCCCTGAGGGACCCCAAACAATACCTTCTTGGAACTTGAAACTGTATCTTTTATTCTGACTGACTGGTAGCGGTTTTTTAAATAGTTCTCGAACCAGCTTGGGTCAATGTTCATTTTTTTGCATTTTTCTAATAATATACTATGGTTTACACTATCAAAAGCTTTAGAAAGATCGAGTAGTAGTAGCAATGATATTTTCTTATTATCTATATTTTTGTATATTTCATCTGATATTTTCAATAAGGCAGTTTCAGTTGATAATTTTGGCCTGAAACCGTGTTGACTTTTTGCAATAAGTTTATTTTTTTCAAGAAACTCACTTAACTGATTTGCAACAATCTTTTCAAGTATCTTTGATAAAATTGGTAGTAAAGAGATTGGTCTATAGTTAGAGACGTCGTCAGGATTTCCATTTTTAAAACCAGGAATTACATGGGGATTTTTCCATAAATCTGGGTAGATATTGGTAACTATGGAAGTATTGATTATTACCGTCAGATAATAAGCTATTACAAATAATGAATCTCTAATAAAACGAAAACAAATTCCATCTGATCCATATGCATTAGAGTCTTTCAGATTTTTTATTACTAAGATTACTGTATTACAATCTACTGTAGTAGGGTTAAAGACATCAGTACTTCTATTGAATGCACTATGTTCTTCCAAATTTACATTATTATTATTATTGCTACCATCATCACTATTATCATTACCATTACTACCACCATCATTATTATTTACACCATTATCAACATTTCTATTATTATTACTACTACCATCATCATTATTATTACCACCATTACTATTATTGATTTCATTTATTATTTCTTTTTTTGTTTTTTCAAAGGTTTTTTTCCCCACTTCAGCGAAAAAATTATTGAACTCTTCTGCTTTAGCACTTACATCTACCTCATCGGGTATAATTGATATGTTACTACTTTTATTACAGTTATT
>JAXCGZ010000936.1:0-2500 GCA_037179515.1 Halocaridina rubra
TGTTTTCACATATGTAATGTGCTATTTGGTTATTTCATGGCCCAAATGAGATTGGAATCGAATTAAATGCTAAAATGAAGCCACGAGTGAGGTTGGGGAATCTGTAATATGAACATAGTGGCATTCAGTTAGAATGCGTTCATTCCTATGTATAGCAGATATAAGCTATAAGGTTGGGTTCCTTTAACCTTCTGTGGTGTAGTGGTAGCGCCTTGACTTAGTAATCATAAGTCCTAGGTTCGAGTCCCGGTCGGGGTAAAAAATGATTCATGTTTTCACATATGTAATGTGCTATTTGGTTATTTCATGGCCCAAATGAGATTGGGAATCGAATTAAATGCTAAAATGAAGCCACGAGTGAGGTTGGGGAATCTGTAATATGAACATAGTGGCATTCAGTTAGAATGCGTTCATTCCTATGTATAGCAGATATAAGCTATAAGGTTGGGTTCCTTTTAACCTTCTGTGGTGTAGTGGTAGCGCCTTGACTTAGTAATCATAAGTCCTAGGTTCGAGTCCCGGTCGGGGTAAAAAATGATTCATGTTTTCACATATGTAATGTGCTATTTGGTTATTTCATGGCCCAAATGAGATTGGGAATCGAATTAAATGCTAAAATGAAGCCACGAGTGAGGTTGGGGAATCTGTAATATGAACATAGTGGCATTCAGTTAGAATGCGTTCATTCCTATGTATAGCAGATATAAGCTATAAGGTTGGGTTCCTTTTAACCTTCTGTGGTGTAGTGGTAGCGCCTTGACTTAGTAATCATAAGTCCTAGGTTCGAGTCCCGGTCGGGGTAAAAAATGATTCATGTTTTCACATATGTAATGTGCTATTTGGTTATTTCATGGCCCAAATGAGATTGGGAATCGAATTAAATGCTAAAATGAAGCCACGAGTGAGGTTGGGGAATCTGTAATATGAACATAGTGGCATTCAGTTAGAATGCGTTCATTCCTATGTATAGCAGATATAAGCTATAAGGTTGGGTTCCTTTTAACCTTCTGTGGTGTAGTGGTAGCGCCTTGACTTAGTAATCATAAGTCCTAGGTTCGAGTCCCGGTCGGGGTAAAAAATGATTCATATATATATATATATATATATATATATATATATATATATATATATATATATATATATATATATATATATATATATATATATATATATATATATATATATATATATATATATATATATATATATATATATATATATATATATATATATATATATATATATATATATATATATATATATATATATATATATATATATATATATATATATATATATATATATATATATATATATATATATATATATATATATATATATATATATATATATATATATATATATATATATATATATATATATATATATATATATATATATATATATATATATATATATATATATATATATATATATATATATATATATATATATATATATATATATATATATATATATATATATATATATATATATATATATATATATATATATATATATATATATATATATATATATATATATATATATATATATATATATATATATATATATATATATATATATATATATATATATATATATATATATATATATATATATATATATATATATATATATATATATATATATATATATATATATATATATATATATATATATATATATATATATATATATATATATATATATATATATATATATATATATATATATATATATATATATATATATATATATATATATATATATATATATATATATATATATATATATATATATATATATATATATATATATATATATATATATATATATATATATATATATATATATATATATATATATATATATATATATATATATATATATATATATATATATATATATATATATATATATATATATATATATATATATATATATATATATATATATATATATATATATATATATATATATATATATATATATATATATATATATATATATATATATATATATATATATATATATATATATATATATATATATATATATATATATATATATATATATATATATATATATATATATATATATATATATATATATATATATATATATATATATATATATATATATATATATATATATATATATATATATATATATATATATATATATATATATATATATATATATATATATATATATATATATATATATATATATATATATATATATATATATATATATATATATATATATATATATATATATATATATATATATATATATATATATATATATATATATATATATATATATATATATATATATATATATATATATATATATATATATATATATATATATATATATATATATATATATATATATATATATATATATATATATATATATATATATATATATATATATATATATATATATATATATATATATATATATATATATATATATATATATATATATA
>JAXCGZ010000936.1:7500-22500 GCA_037179515.1 Halocaridina rubra
ATATATATATATATATATATATATATATATATATATATATACATATATATATATATATATATATATATATATATATATATATATATATATATATATATATATATATATATATATATATATATATATATATATATATATATATATATATATATATATCAGTTAGCGTCAGAATTTGGAATGATGTGCGAGAGAAGGAAGTTGCGAGTGAATGTGGGAAAGAGTAAGGTTATGAGGTGTACAAGAAATGAGGATGGTACTGGATTGAATGCTATGTTGAATGAAGAGACACTTGAGGAAGTTGATCAGTTTAAGTATTTAGGCTCGGTTATAGGTGCAAATGGTGGAGTGGAAGCAGATGTGTGTTACAGAGTGAATGAAGGGTATAAAGTGTAGGGTGCGTTGAAGGAAGTAATGAAGAATAGAAGGTTGGAAATGAATGATAAGAAAGTATAGTATGAGAAAATGGTTGTGCAACTGTGATATATGAATCAGAGCTATGGGGTATGAAAGTAAGTGAGAGACGGAAACTAAATGTGTTTGAGATGAAATGCCTGAGGAGTATGATTGGTGTATCTCGGTTGGATAGGGTTAGGAATGAAGTGGTGAGAGCAAGAACGGGTGTGAGAATAGAATTTGCAGCCAGAGAAGATATGAATATTCTGAGATGCTTTGGCCGTGTGGAGAGGATAGAAGATGAAAAACTGCTGAAAAAGATGATGAATGCGAGAGTTGATGGGAGAAATGCTATCGGGAGACATAGGTTTGGGTGGATGGACGGAGTAAGGAGAGCACTGAATGATTGGAGGATGGATGTGAGAGAAGCAAGTGAGAGTGCTAGGAATAGGAATGAATGCCGAGCGATTGTGATGCAGCTCTATTGGGCATCTGCTGTTACCACTTGTCTGCATCTTACAGAGGTAGCCCTGTGGTAGGGGCAGTAGGGGAGTTGGCATTATGAAGCGACACAGATTGTGGAAGAGCCGGGAGGATGAGCTTTGACATTCCAGAAGTGCCATCTGATTGGTCGCTAGCACCCTCGTCATAGCCCATTGAGCAAAGTAATCCCCTTATCGTTTCTTGTTTCTAGTTTTATTTATGTCGGCTACTCTCCAAATTGGGGGAAACAGCCAAGGTAAATATATATATATATATATATATATATATATATATATATATATATATATATATATATATATATATATATATATATATATATATATATATATATATATATATATATATATATATATATATATATATATATATATATATATATATATATATATATATATATATATATATATATATATATATATATATATATACATTTATATACTATATATATATATATATATATATATATATATATATATATATATATATATATATATATATATATATATATATATATATATATATATATATATATATATATATATATATATATATATATATATATATATATATATATATATATATATATATATATATATATATATATATATATATATATATATATATATATATATATATATATATATATATATATATATATATATATATATATATATATATATATATATATATATATATATGTATATATATGTATATATATGCATATATATGTATATATATATATATATATATATATATATATATATATATATATATATATATATATATATATATATATATACATCATGATATTTGTTAAGTGCCTTATAATTCTATAATATTTTACCCACTTTTTGGTTTCTTTATGAATACATTAATATGTTTTCTCCTGGATAGAATAAAATTTCTAAAATGTTGTCTCATTCCAAAAGATTATTTTCCTGATAACCGATATCTCTCAGTCATTACTTCTATTGACTCATCCCTCTTGGTCATTTCCCCCTTTTTTTTCAACAAACTTCGATAATATTTTTTTTTCTTTACGGTTTACCCATCTCTTTCTCTCGATAAATTTTTCATGTATTTTTTTACGGTTTTTCCATTCCTTTCTGTAATTATTCCTCTCCATCTTTCCTTTTGGTCACTGTTTTCGGTCTCTCATCCCATTCTGTCCATTTTTCTGTTCTCACTGTCATTTTGGTCATTTCTATTTATTTTTTCAATTCGTTACTGTCTTCAGTCTCTTTTCGTTGTTTTTAATGAACTCTCATTCTCTTCTGTCATTATTATAATTCTCCTGTTCATTGTTTTTATTTCACTTTCTCTCCCAACTCATTCCAGCAATTTTCCTGGACTCCCATTTCACTCTGTACTCACCCAGGATTTGAACTGATCTCTCATCTCTTTTTTGGGGAAGCCTCCAAAAATTATTTCCTTGGGAGGAATCTCATCTTAATCCGAATTTTGACAAAATCCTTTTCTCTCTTTCCCAATCTCCTTTACAGCATCTTCCCCTTGACGTCATTAGCCTTGATAGGTGGAGTTGGATGCCAGAATAACATCTTTTTCCTCCTCCTTTTTCTTCTCCTCCTCCTCCTTATCTGCTTTCATATATATATATATATATATATATATATATATATATATATATATATATATATATATATATATATATATATATATATATATATATATATATATATATATATATTTATATTTATATATATATATATATATGTGTGTGTGTGTGTGTGTGTGTGTGTGTGTGTGTGTGTGTGTGTTATAACCTAATTGTGCTTACGGGAAAAAAACCCTAGCTCATAACTTCCCGTCTCCTGGTAGGTTCAATTTTGTACTTAATGATACATACCATACTTGTCCTTAAAACTATGGATTTATTTTCCATTCACTACCTCCTCGCTTAGCGAATTCCAATGATAAACTACAATTACATTAAAAACGTAATTCACTAACATCCTGCAAAGAAGTTTTCTTACAGAGCTTCAAACTATGACCTCTAGTTCTAGTGCCAGCCATATAAAAATATCGATCTCGATCCACTCTGTCATAACCATGAAGGAATTTAAAAAATCACCATATCCCCCCTCAATCTTCTAGCTTCCAGTGATGGTAAGTCTAAGTCCTTCAACCTCTACTCATAACTAATATTGCGTATTTCTGGCACCAGTTTCATGGCATGTCTTTGAAATTTTTTCAGCTAAACTACGTGTTTTTTCAAGTGTGGATTCCAAATTGTGGATTCCATATGCCTGAAGACTACCATTACGTTTTCTAAGAAAGCATATGCTGCCCTTACTTTGCCATTTATATGCAATTCTGGAGGCAAATCGGCTAGTATGTTTACTCCAAGATCTCTTATGCTCTGTCTCTTGAAGTTCTGCTCCTGCCATTGAGTAGTCAAGCTTTGGCCTTCCTGCACTTGTACCCATTCTCATTTCCTTGTATTTATAAGTATTGACTTTCATTAGCCACTTTTCTGACCACTCATCTAGACTCTTTAGGTCTTTCTGAAGTTCTCTACCTTTGTTCTCGTCTCTTAGTTTTATTTCACAATCTTTGCATCATCTGCAAACATATTCATGAATTACTGTTTAGACTCTGGTGGGTCATTTACATATACAAGGAACAAATGTGACTTTAAAAGTGAACCCTGTGGAACTCCGCTACTAACTCTTCTTCATTCAGACACTGAGTGTCTTATTCTAACCCTCTGTTTCCTTCTTTCTAAGTAAGTTTTTTTCCATTCCAAGACATTTCTACCTATTCTCGTCATTGCTTGTAGCTTCTTAATAAGTCTCTCGTGTGGGACCGTGTCAAATGATTTCTGGAAGTCTAGGAATATGAAATCTGACCAGCCCTCTCTTTCCTGTAAGATTCGGCTTATCTCATCATAAAATTCTAATAAGCTTTTCACTGGTGATCTACCATCTCTGCAGCCATGTTGTCTCAAAGTGAAGAGAGATGTGTTTTTTTTAGTAGTTTCTCAATAAATATGCAAACTATGCTGGTCAAGGAAATACGTCTATAGTTTAGAGCAGTACCTCTCATTTCCTTTTTGAAGATAAGTACTACGTTCTCTTGGTTCCAGAATCTTGGAATCTCCCCTAATTCCAGCGACTTTTCATATATGATACATAGTGCCGCTGATATTGACAGGACCTGTAGCTTTATAGGCAAAAGACTCAATCAGCGCTTTGAGTATCTGTGCGTGATTACCTAATTGTGATTACCTAATTGTGTTTACGGGAAAGAGCCCAAAGCTCGTATCTTCCCGTCTCCTGATCGGTTCCATTTTAGACTTAGTGATACTTATCATACCTGTCCTTAAAACTATGGATTGAGATAGCATTAACTACCTCCTCGCTTAGCCAATTCCAATTATTAACTACTCTTACACTGAAAAAGTATTTCCTTACATGCTGCAAAGAAGTTTTCTTACCAAGCTTCAAACTATGACCTCTAGTTCTAGAGCCAGCCATATCAAAATATCGATCCCTATCCACTCTATCATAACCATGAAGGAATTTAAAGACTGTCACCATATCCCCCTCACTCTTCTAGCTTCGAGTGATGGTAAGTCTAATTCCCTCAGCCTCTCATCATAACTGAGATTGCGTATTTCTGGCACCAGTTTCGTGGCATGTCTTTGAACTTTTTCAAGCTTAGCTATGTGCTTTTTCAAGTGCGGATTCCAAAAGGGGGCTGCATATTCGAGTTTTGGCCTCACATAGGTTACATAAATATTTCTGAACATTTCCTTGTCCATGTGCCTGAAGGCTACCCTTACATTTGATAAGAATGCATATGCTGCCCTTACTATGCCATTTATATGTATTTCTGGAGACAAATCTGCCAGTATGTTTACTCCTAGATCTCTATCATTTTCTGTCTCTTGAAGTTGTACTCCAGCCACCGAGTAGTCAAGCTTGGGCCTTCTTGCACTTGTACCCATTCTCATTACCTTACATTTTGAAGTATTGAATTTCATTAGCCACTTTTCTGACCACTCATGCAGATTATTTAGATCCTCCTGAAGTTCTCTACCATTGTTCTCGTTTTTTACTTTCTTCACAATCTTTGCATCATCTGCAAACATATTCATGAATGAATTTACAGACTCTGGTAGGTCATTTACATATACAAGGAACAAAAGTGGCCCTAAAACTGAACCCTGTGGAACTCCACTACTAACTCTTCTCCATTCAGACACTGAGTGTCTTACTCTAACCCTCTGTTCCCTTCCTTCTAAGTAAGTTTTTATCCATTCCAAAACATTCCACCTATTCTAGCCATTGATTGCAGCTTCCTAATAAGTCTCCCATGTGGAACAGTGTCAAACGCTTTCTGGAAGTCTAGGAATATGCAATCTGCCCAGCCCTCTCTTTCCTGTAAGATTTGGCTTACCTCATCATAAAATTCTAATAAGTTTGTTCTGTTGATCTACCTTCTCTGAAGCCATGTTGCCTCACTGACAAAAAGTTGAAGGATTCCAAGTGAAGAGAGATATGTTTCCTTAGTAGTTTCTCCATAACTTTGCAAACTATGCTGGTCAAGGAAACTGGTCTATAGTTCAGAGCCGTATCCCTCCTTCCCTTTTTGAAGATAGGTATCACATTTGCTTGTTTCCAGCATCTTGGAATCCCCCCCGACACCAGTGACTCCTTAAATATGATACTTAGTGCCACTGATATTGTGTTTGCGCATTTTTTAAGCACATGGAGGGATATGTCATCAGGACCTGTAGCTTTATGAACATCTAAATCCATCAGCGCTTTGCATACCTCTGTGGCTGTAAGGTTGATATTCTCTAATACCGGCCCTTGAGCTTCTATCACTGCAATCTGAGGGGGTGGGGGTATTTTCTACTGTAAATACTGACTGAAACTCCTCGTTCAATTCTTTGCAGATCTCTTCATCCGTCTCAGTGATGCTTCCATCCGCTCTCTTTAGCCTTAAAACCTGTTCTTTTACCTTCAGTTTTCCTCTGATAAAGCTGTGGAAAAGCTTGGGATTTTCTTTAGCCTTCCTGGTGATGTCCCTCTCATAGTCTCTCTCTGCCTCTCTCCTTTTACTTAGGTAGTCATTTCTTGCTCTTTTGTAGGTTTGCCAGGCATTTATGCTTTTTCTCCTCCTATACCTTTTCCAGCATTTGTCTCTCCACTCCTTAGCTCTTTTACACCCATTATCGAACCATTTCTCTCTGGCATGAATTACACCTACTTTGGTGACAGGTATGCAGCAATCTACTATCTTCCCATATTTCTCACAAAAGATGTCATACATTTCTTGTACAGATTTGTTGTAAAATAAGGTTCTCCAGTCAATAACTGCAAAAAGCTCATTCATTTTGATGTAATCTCCTTTCGGATAGTTCCTCCTCATGTCCTCAGTGCCTCTGCTCTCAGGAAGAATATCTTCAATGATATACTCCATCAACAACACACAGTGGTCACTCTTTCCAATTGGTGGTTCATACTCAATATTTTCAATATCCAACACATTATCTGTGAACACTAGATCAAGTAGTAATGGCTCATCCCCACCCCTGGCTCTTGTTGGTTCCATTACATGTTGGTGTAGGAAATTCCCTTGTACGCAATCTAGGAATCTTGCCCCGAATGAGTCCTCACCACTGTGTGGGTCAAGATTTATCCAATCTATCTCTTTATGATTAAAGTCTCCCATAATCAAAATCCTAATTTTTTTTTCCAGTGCCATGTTAACAACTGAGTTTATGACTTCAATAGTACCTATATGACTTTCCTCATAAACTTCAAGCCTATTTTGGCTCCTTGGTGGGTTGCACACAACAGTTATTATAATGCTCTCTGACCCAGTATTTATGCGAGCAACAAGAAATTCCTTGAACTCACTTTCTATAGCAAAGTTTATTTCTTCAACTTGAATCCTTTCACTTATGAGCAGTGCTATCCCTCCACCAGTCCTATCAGATCTTTCAACCCTTAGTATGCTGAAGCCCTTAGGAAAACTGTGACACTGTTTATGTCCTCACTCAACTTAGTCTCTGTAATTGCTACTATATCTGCCTTACTGTTGTGAATCCTATCTTTTAATTCTACTGCCTTACCAGCTAATCCATCAGTATTTGTGTATAACAATCTTAATGAGGCCCCATCCCCTGATATTCTGTCATTATCTTCTTTATCTCCCCTTTGTCTGGCAGAACTCTGTAACGAAAATGTATCTTCTGTTCTTCATTTCTTTCATCATTTAATCTTCTTGCCTCTTGCAACAAGTTTTTTATCTTTCCCATCTCTTCCTGTGTTCTGCATCGTCTAATGAACACTTCTTTGAATTCTTGAAGATCTTTTAGACTTTTTTTTCTCAACAATATTTCCCTACATGTTTCCCATCTCTCAAAGGTTACATTTGTTGGTCTCGGCTTTCCTTCCCTCGAATATTTACCTAGTTGGTGTATGTTTACAATATCCTTAGGACCACAAACTACTCCAAGCTTTCTTATCAGGTCTACAACCCTAGCTTTATTTTCTTCAAGTCTCCCCTGCCATGTTGGCTCCTGGGATTCACTTATGCCTGAGATTACCACTGTCTTCTCCTTATCAAGTGCCTGTCTGATGAGTGGGTTTGCCCTTTCCATCACAACGTCTTTAATTTTTTCGATTACTGTCTCTTTATAGTCAACTGTTTGTATGTTTTCCAGTGCCACCACCTTTACAGCCTCTTTTACTGCCACATTCCCCTTTAGTGCATCAGCAAAGGAAGTTTTCATGGCATCATTTTCCATATTCAGCTCCTGGAACTCTTTTCTGAATTGTTCAATGCTTTCCTTAATCTGGACATACCAAGCAGCAATCTCGTCTCTCGCAGAAGAGAGCAGTGAACTAACATCTAATTCCTTTAGGTTGTCATTCAGCTGTTTGTTTTTATCTTCTTATTTAGAAATTCTAGATTTTAGTTGACTCTTTTCCCCTTCCAGCTTCTATATTCTTTTTTCTAGTTCCTTTCTCTCCTGCCCTTCTGCTTTATTTGCTTCCTCCAAATATCTTATTTGCTCTCTGAGTGTTTCATTCTCTTTCAATTCTCCATCCATATTCCGAATTTTATCATCAAGGCTTATAACCATTGCCTCTAAATTCTTGATTTTCTGTTTAAGTCCCCTAATGGCTACCCCTCCTACCGACCCATGGATGGGAGAGGTTTGGGACAGAGATGGCGTAATTTTTTTGTTCTCCCTCTCACAGAATATAGAAAGAAGACGAGAAAGAGGAAAAAAAAGAGAAAAACTTTTAATTAAGCTTCACACAGAATTTTTATATCTCCATATAAGTGCTATTTAGTGACTCAGTTTATCTCTTTTCTGGTGACACACATCTTAACTTAAAAACTTGACCATGGTAATTTAAGGATAAAAAGAAAAAGAAAAACAAAAGTCAAACCTGGAGGAAAATTCGAATTTGTGTCTGAGGTGGCACCCACCTGTTTCTGCTATATATTCTTCCTAACTGATAAACTCACTTGCTAACCAAGATATGTTATCACAGGATTAGACTTTACATTTAACTCAATATATATACAAAATAAAAAAAATAGTAAAAGAGAAAGCTAAAAGAAAAGCAAAAAAGAAAATGAAGAAATAAGACATCTGTACTACTTGGCAACTTAACTCAGTACTGTTGACAGGTGGATATTTGGTATTTATTTTTTAATTATTCAATTATTTCGTGTATCAAGCTAACTAACAAGTTAATATAAATGGGAAGGATACTGATTTTAACAATATATAGAACCACAGGATCAGGTAAACGGCTTAAGAGCTTTCCCCAGTTTACAAAAAAAATTAGGTAATGTGATGTGATGGCTTCACCCCTGGCAACTCTTCTAAATTTCCTTCAAGGCAGAACTGGACGGCAGCTTCTCTCTCCCCTCACGAAAATGTTCTCAATTTTTTCCTTTAATATTTTGGACAGTCTCGTCATACAACAAATATAAGTTTTGTACTCACAATACTCTGCAGGATTTCAGATTTATGGAAATTATGGTGAAGTTTTCCACTAAGCACTTGTGTGTGTGTGTGTGTGTGTGTGTGTGTGTGTGTGTGTGTGTGTGTGTGTGTGTGTGTGTGTGTGTGTGTGTGTGTGTGTGTGATTACCTAATTGTGCTTACGGGAAAGAGCCCAAAGCTCGTATCTTCCCGTCTCCTGATCGGTTCCATTTTATACTTAGTGATACTTATCATACCTGTCCTTAAAACTATGGATTGAGATAGCATTAACTACCTCCTCGCTTAGCCAATTCCAATTATCAACTACTCTTACACTGAAAAAGTATTTTCTTACATCCTGCAAAGAAGTTTTCTTACCAAGCTTCAAACTATGACCTCTAGTTCTAGAGCCAGCCATATCAAAATATCGATCCCTATCCACTCTATCATAACCATGAAGGAATTTAAAGACTGTCACCATATCCCCCCTCACTCTTCTAGCTTCGAGTGATGGTAAGTCTAATTCCCTCAGCCTCTCATCATAACTGAGATTGCGTATTTCTGGCACCAGTTTCGTGGCATGTCTTTGAACTTTTTCAAGCTTAGCTATGTGCTTTTTCAAGTGCGGATTCCAAAAGGGGGCTGCATATTCGAGTTTTGGCCTCACATAGGTTACATAAATATTTCTGAACATTTTCTTGTCCATGTGCCTGAAGGCTACCCTTACATTTGATAAGAATGCACATGCTGCCCTTACTATGCCATTTATATGTATTTCTGGAGACAAATCTGCAAGTATGTTTACTCCTAGATCTCTCTCATTTTCTGTCTCTTGAAGTTGTACTCCAGCCACCGAGTAGTCAAGCTTGGGCCTTCTTGCACTTGTACCCATTCTCATTACCTTACATTTTGAAGTATTGAATTTCATTAGCCACTTTTCTGACCACTCATGCAGATTATTTAGATACGTCTGAAGTTCTCTACCATTGTTCTTGTTTTTTACTTTCTTCACAATCTTTGCATCATCTGCAAGCATATTCATGAATGAATTTACAGACTCTGGTAGGTCATTTACATATACAAGGAACAAAAGTGGCTCTAAAACTGAACCCTGTGGAACTCCACTTCTAACTCTTCTCCATTCAGACACTGAGTGTCTTACTCTAACCCTCTGTTCCCTTCCTTCTAAATAAGTTTTTATCCATTCCAAAACATTTCCACCTATTCTAGCCATTGCTTGCAGCTTCCTAATAAGTCTCCCATGTGGAACAGTGTCAAACGCTTTCTGGAAGTCTAGGAATATGCAATCTGCCCAGCCCTCTCTTTCCTGTAAGATTTGGCTTACCTCATCATAAAATTCTAATAAGTTTGTTACTGTTGATCTACCTTCCCTGAAGCCATGTTGCCTCACTGACAAAAAGTTGAAGGATTCCAAGTGAAGAGAGATATGTTTCCTTAGTAGTTTCTCCATAAGTTTGCAAACTATGCTGGTCAAGGAAACTGGTCTATAGTTCAGAGCCGTATCCCTCCTTCCCTTTTTGAAGATAGGTATCACATTTGCTTGTTTCCAGCATCTTGGAATCTCCCCCGACTCCAGTGACTCCTTAAATATGATACTTAGTGCAACTGATATTGTGTTTGCGCATTTTTTAAGCACATGAGGGGATATGTCATCAGGACCTGTAGCTTTATGAACATCTAAATCCATCAGCGCTTTGCATACCTCTGTGGCTGTAAGGTTGATGTTCTCTAATACCGGCCCTTGAGCTTCTATCACTGCAATCTGAGGGGGTGGGGTATTTTCTACTGCAAATACTGACTGAAACTCCTTGTTCAATTCTTTGCAGATCTTTTCATCCGTCTCAGTGATGCTTCCATCCGCTCTCTTTAGCCTTAAAACCTGTTCTTTTACCTTCAGTTTTCCTCTGATAAAGCTGTGGAAAAGCTTGGGATTTTCTTTAGCCTTCCTGGTGATGTCCCTCTCATAGTCTCTCTCTGCCTCTCTCCTTTTACTTAGGTAGTCATTTCTTGCTCTTTTGTAGGTTTGCCAGGCATTTATGTTTTTTCTCCTCCTATACCTTTTCCAGCATTTGTCTCTCCACTCCTTAGCTCTTTTACACCCATTATCGAACCATTTCTCTCTGGCATGAATTACACCTACTTTGGTGACAGGTATGCAGCAATCTACTATCTTCCCATATTTCTCACAAAAGATGTCATACATTTCTTGTACATATTTGTTGTAAAATAAGTTTCTCCAGTCAATAACTGCAAAAAGCTCATTCATTTTGATGTAATCTCCTTTCGGATAGTTCCTCCTCATGTCCTCAGTGCCTCTACTCTCAGGAAGAATATCTTCAATGATATACTCCATCAACAACACACAGTGGTCACTCTTTCCAATTGGTGGTTCATACTCAATATTTTCAATATCCAACACATTATCTGTGAACACTAGATCAAGTAGTAATGGCTCATCCCCACCCCTGGCCCTTGTTGGTTCCATTACATGTTGGTGTAGGAAATTCCCTTGTACGCAATCTAGGAATCTTGCCCCGAATGAGTCCTCACCACTGTGTGGGTCAAGATTTATCCAATCTATCTCTTTATGATTAAAGTCTCCCATAATCAAAATCCTAATTTTTTTTTCCAGTGCCATGTTAACAACTGAGTTTATGACTTCAATAGTACCTATATGACTTTCCTCATAAACTTCAAGCCTATTTTGGCTCCTTGGCGGGTTGCACACAGCAGTTATTATAATGCTCTCTGACCCAGTATTTATGCGAGCAACAAGAAATTCCTTGAACTCACTTTCTATAGCAAAGTTTATTTCTTCAACTTGAATCCTTTCACTTATGAGCAGTGCTATCCCTCCACCAGTCCTCTCAGATCTTTCGACCCTTAGTATTCTGAAGCCCTTAGGAAAAACTGTGACACTGTTTATGTCCTCACTCAACTTAGTCTCTGTAATTGCTACTATATCTGCCTTACTGTTGTGAATCCTATCTTTTAATTCTACTGCCTTACCAGCTAATCCATCAGTATTTGTGTATAACAATCTTAATGAGGCCCCATCCCCTGATCTTCTGTCATTATCTTCTTTATCTCCCTTTGTCTGGAAGAACTCTGTAACGAAAATGTATCTTCTGTTCTTCATTTCTTTCATCATTTAACCTTCTTGCCTCTTGCAACAAGTTTTTGATCTTTCCCATCTCTTCTTGTGTTCTGCATCGTCTAATGAACACTTCTTTGAATTCTTGAAGATCTTTTAGACTTTTTTTTCTCAACAATATTTCCCTACATGTTTCCAATCTCTCAAAGGTTACTTTTGTTGGTCTCGGCTTTCCTTCCCTCGAATATTTACCTAGTTGGTGTATGTTTACAATATCCTTAGGACCACAAACTACTCCAAGCTTTCTTATCAGGTCTACAACCCTAGCTTTATTTTCTTCAAGTCTCCCCTGCCATGTTGGCTCCTGGGATTCACTTATGCCTGAGATTACCACTGTCTTCTCCTTATCAAGTGCCTGTCTGATGAGTGGGTTTGCCCTTTCCATCACAACGTCTTTCATATTTTCGATTACTGTCTCTTTATAGTCAACTGTTTGTATGTTTTCCAGTGCCACCACCTTTACAGCCTCTTTTACTGCCACATTCCCCTTTAGTGCATTAGCAAAGGAAGTTTTCATGGCATCATTTTCCATATTCAGCTCCTGGAACTCTTTTCTGAATTGTTCAATGTTTTCCTTAATCTGGACATACCAAGCAGCAATCTCGTCTCTCGCAGAAAAGAGCAGTGAACTAACATCTAATTCCTTTAGGTTGTCATTCAGCTGTTTGTTTTTATCTTCTTATTTAGAAATTCTAGATTCTAGTTGACTCTTTTCCCCTTCCAGCTTCTTTATTCTTTTTTCTAGTTCCTTTCTCTCCTGCCCTTGTGCTTTATTTGCTTCCTCCAAATATCTTATTTGCTCTCTGAGTGTTTCATTCTCTTTCATTTCTCCATCCATATTCCGAATTTTATCATCAAGGCTTATAACCATTGCCTCTAAATTCTTGATTTTCTGTTTAAGTCCCCTAATGGATACCCCTCCTACCGACCCATGGATGGGAGAGGTTTGGGACAGAGATGGCGTAATTTTTTTGTTCTCCCTCTCACAGAATATAGAAAGAAGACGAGAAAGAGGAAAAAAAAAGAGAAAAACTTTTAATTAAGCTTCACACAGAATTTTTATATCTCCATATAAGTGCTATTTAGTGACTCAGTTTATCTCTTTTCTGGTGACACACATCTTAACTTAAAAACTTGACCATGGTAATTTAAGGATAAAAAGAAAAAGAAAAACAAAAGTCAAACCTGAAGGAAAATTCGAATTTGTGTCTGAGGTGGCACCCACCTGTTTCTGCTATATATTCTTCTTAACTGATAAACTCACTTGCTAACCAAGATATGTTATCACAGGATTAGACTTTACTTTCAACTCAATATATATACAAAATAAAAAAAATAGTAAAAGAGAAAGCTAAAAGAAAAGCAAAAAAAAAAAATGAAGAAATAAGACAGCTGTACTACTTGGAAACTTAACTCAGTACTGTTGACAGGTGGATATTTGGTATTTTTTTTTAATTATTCAATTATTTCGTGTATCAAGCTAACTAACAAGTTAATATAAATGGGAAGGATACTGATTTTAACAATATATAGAACCACAGGATCAGGTAAATGGCTTAAGAGCTTTCCCCAGTTTACACAAAAAATTAGATAATGAGATGTGATGGCTTCACCTCTGGCAACTCTTCTAAATTTCCTTCAAGGCAGAACTGGACGGCAGCTTCTCTCTCCCCTCACGAAAATGTTCTCAATTTTTTCCTTTAATATTTTGGACAGTCTCGTCATACAACAAATATAAGTTTTGTACTCACAATACTCTGCAGGATTTCAGATTTATGGAAATTATGGTAAATTTTTCCACTAAGCACTTGTGTGTGTGTGTGTGTGTGTGTGTGTGTGTGTGTGTGTGTGTGTGTGTGTGTGTGTGTGTGTGTGTGTGTGTGTGTGTGTGTGTGTGTGTGTGATTACCTAATTGTGTTTACGGGAAAGAGCCCAAAGCTCGTATCTTCCCGTCTCCTGATCGGTTCCATTTTATACTTCGTGATACTTATCATACCTGTCCTTAAAACTATGGATTGAGATAGCATTAACTACCTCCTCGCTTAGCCAATTCCAATTATCAACTACTCTTACACTGAAAAAGTATTTTCTTACATCCTGCAAAGAAGTTTTCTTACCAAGCTTCAAACTATGACCTCTAGCTCTAGAGCCAGCCATATCAAAATATCGATCCCTATCCACTCTATCATAACCATGAATGAATTTAAAGACTGTCACCATATCCCCCCTCACTCTTCTAGCTTCGAGTGATGGTAAGTCTAATTCCCTCAGCCTCTCATCATAACTGAGATTGCGTATTTCTGGCACCAGTTTCGTGGCATGTCTTTGAACTTTTTCAAGCTTAGCTATGTGCTTTTTCAAGTGCGGATTCCAAAAGGGGGCTGCATATTCGAGTTTTGGCCTCACATAGGTTACATAAATATTTCTGAACATTTCCTTGTCCATGTGCCTGAAGGCTACCCTTACATTTGATAAGAATGCATATGCTGCCCTTACTATGCCATTTATATGTATTTCTGGAGACAAATCTGCCAGTATGTTTACTCCTAGATCTCTCTCATTTTCTGTCTCTTGAAGTTGTACTCCTGCCACCGAGTAGCCAAGCTTGGGCCTTCTTGCACTTGTACCCATTCTCATTACCTTACATTTTGAAGTATTGAATTTCATTAGCCACTTTTCTGACCACTCATGCAGATTATTTAGATACTCCTGAAGTTCTCTACCATTGTTCTCGTTTTTTACTTTCTTCACAATCTTTGCATCATCTGCAAACATATTCATGAATGAATTTACAGACTCTGGTAGGTCATTTACATATACAAGGAACAAAAGTGGCTCTAAAACTGAACCCTGTGGAACTCCACTTCTAACTCTTCTCCATTCAGACACTGAGTGTCTTACTCTAACCCTCTGTTCCCTTCCTTCTAAATAAGTTTTTATCCATTCCA
>JAXCGZ010000936.1:32500-33923 GCA_037179515.1 Halocaridina rubra
TCAATATTGTCTGATAGTCGACTCGGAACATTATCGGAAGCCTTATTGGAAACCAAACTGAGATGCCAATAGCATTTAGGAAAGATGAAAAGAGTAGCTTCAATTGGGGGGGGGGCGTAAAAATCTCTTTGGTAGAGCTAGCTATTCGAGAAGTTCGAACCCACCACAGGGCTTTTGGAGAGGCACCCAGCCTTAACCCCCCAGCTACAATATAGGTGTCCACCCTCATTCGAATGGGGACTATATTGGAAACATAAAGCGGTGACGTAAAGACAGAGTGGCTTCTTCGGATAGAATATAGAGATATTTTCTACTACATCTGTCATGATTTTTCATTTGACTCTTCTTTCATCATTAATTAGACTTCCTCAACAGCAGGCAAGACATTACTTAATATAACTTAAATTAGACTCTTGTAAAGCTTCTTTGTAGGATTTTCCATCCAGAAACTTCACCTCTGTTCACTCTAAGCATGTGCAGAAAAATGTTGTTGTTGATGAAGGATATAGAAATATTTAATGATCTCTAAAACCTTCCAGTTCTCAGTGGGTCAGCAAAAATCACATCACCTTTTCCAAGATGTCAGTAGTTTGATTCTCAAAGGAATGCTGATGCTCTTGAGGAAAAGAGAGAAAATGTTATAGTGTAATTCTAAGCCTTAGTAAACTCAAAATTTGACTTAGTTATGCTGATACTCCAGACGTCAATGCTTGTGACCCGTCCTTCATAACTCACGTAGGAGATTCCGAATACCAATTGAGCTGGAGTTGGTTGCATTTGGTGTTTTCCAAATAACGCCTTTGGAATTAGGAGAGGGATGTTGCAATCTCTGAGGCTTCAAGGATGTGTCGTTTGAGAAATAAAAGCTTCTTAGCGCTAGTATTCTGGAAATTCGCCATTACCAAGGCGTCGTTTGAGAAATGGAAGCTTGTCAGAGCTATTTGTTTTCTTATATTTGCCATTGAATTTGTGTCGTTTGAGGATTTACTCGTTTGTATCCCTTTGGGATAGAAAGAAGAGGGATGAGTATATTCCCCTCATACGGTAACGCCTGTCATATGAACGGAACATTTGAAGTATTGCCTTATAGGTAGTATATTTTTGGTTATTAAAATAAGAAAATATATTGCATAAAGCCAAATGTGTAAATTGATTGCGTCATTGGTAGAAGAACATCTACTTAACCTCAGGCTTTGCTAAGGGCTGTAGTTTCCCATTTGAACAACTAAAGCTACTTTTAATAATAAAAAGAAAACATTTAACGTTGTCAATGTAAGCTTTAATATCTGAAATTGCTATTATTTATCATTTGTATATAATATAAGAACTAAGATTAAATATAATTTGAATTCAAAGTTTGAAGTTTTATTACTAACGCAATTTTGAGCCCACTATGGGGTATGTTCATTCCCATCCGAATGGG
>JAXCGZ010000937.1:0-33892 GCA_037179515.1 Halocaridina rubra
ACTCGAACCTAGGTCTTATGATTACTAAGTCAAGGCGCTACCACAACACCACAGAAGGTTAAAAGGAATCCAACCTTATAGCTTATATCTGCTATACTTAGGAATGAACGCATTCAAACTGAATGCCACTATGTTCATATTACAGATTCCCCAACCTCACTCGTGGCTTCATTTTAGCATTTAATTCAAATCCCAATCTCATTCGGGCCATTAAATTATCAAATAAGCACATTACATATGTGAAAACATGAATCATTTTTTTACCCCGACCGGGACTCGAACCTAGGACTTATGATTACTAAGTCAAGGCGCTACCACTACACCACAGAAGGTTAAAAGGAATCCAACCTTATGGCTTATATCTGCTTTACTTAGGAATGAACGCATTCTAACTGAATGCCACTATGTTCATATTACAGATTCCCCAACCTCACTCGTGGCTTCATTTTAGCATTTAATTCAAATCCCAATCTCATTCGGGCCATGAAATTATCAAATAAGCACATTACATATGTGAAAACATGAATCATTGTTTTACCCCGACCGGGACTCGAACCTAGGACTTATGATTACTAAGTCATGGCGCTACCACTACACCACAGAAGGTTAAAAGGAATCCAACCTTATAGCTTATATCTGCTATACTTAGGAATGAACGCATTCTAACTGAATGCCACTATGTTCATATTACAGATTCCCCAACCTCACTCGTGGCTTCATTTTAGCATTTAATTCAAATCCCAATCTCATTCGGGCCATGAAATTATCAAATAAGCACATTACATATGTGAAAACATGAATCATTTTTTTACCCCGACCGGGACTCGAACCTAGGACTTATGATTACTAAGTCAAGGCGCTACCACTACACCACAGAAGGTTAAAAGGAATCCAACCTTATAGCTTATATCTGCTATACTTAGGAATGAACGCATTCTAGCTGAATGCCACTATGTTCATATTACAGATTCCCCAACCTCACTCGTGGCTTCATTTTAGCATTTAATTCAAATCCCAATCTCATTCGGGCCATGAAATTATCAAATCAGCACATTACATATGTGAAAACATGAATCATTTTTTTACCCCGACCGGGACTCGAACCTAGGACTTATGATTACTAAGTCAAGGCGCTACCACTACACCACAGAAGGTTAAAAGGAATCCAACCTTATAGCTTATATCTGCTATACTTAGGAATGAACGCATTCTAACTGAATGCCACTATGTTCATATTACGGATTCCCCAACCTCACTTGTGGCTTCATTTTAGCATTTAATTCAAATCCCAATCTCATTCGGGCCATGAAATTATCAAATAAGCACATTACATATGTGAAAACATGAATCATTTTTTTACCCCGACCGGGACTCGAACCTAGGACTTATGATTACTAAGTCAAGGCGCTACCACTACACCACAGAAGGTTAAAAGGAATCCAACCTTATAGCTTATATCTGCTATACTTAGGAATGAACGCATTCTAACTGAATGCCACTATGTTCATATTACAGATTCCCCAACCTCACTCGTGGCTTCATTTTAGCATTTAATTCAAATCCCAATCTCATTCGGGCCATGAAATATATCAAATAAGCACATTACATATGTGAAAACATGAATTATTTTTTTACCCCGACCGGGACTCGAACCTAGGACTTATGATTACTAAGTCAAGGCACTACCACTACACCACAGAAGGTTAAAAGGAATCCAACCTTATAGCTTATATCTGCTATACTTAGAAATGAACGCATTCTAACTGAATGCCACTATGTTCATATTACAGATTCCCCAACCTCACTCGTGGCTTCATTTTAGCATTTAATTCAAATCCCAATCTCATTCGGGCCATGAAATTATCAAATAAGCACATTACATATGTGAAAACATGAATCATTTTTTTACCCCGACCGGGACTCGAACCTAGGACTTATGATTACTAAGTCAAGGCGTTACCACTACACCACAGAAGGTTAAAAGGAATCCAACCTTATAGCTTATATCTGCTATACTTAGGAATGAACGCATTCTAACTGAATACCACTATGTTCATATTACAGATTCCCCAACCTCACTCGTGGCTTCATTTTAGCATTTAATTCAAATCCCAATCTCATTCGGGCCATGAAATTATCAAATAAGCACATTACATATGTGAAAACATGAATCATTTTTTTACCCCGACCGGGACTCGAACCTAGGACTTATGATTACTAAGTCAAGGCGCTACCACTACACCACAGAAGGTTAAAAGGAATCCAACCTTATAGGTTATATCTGCTATAATTAGGAATGAACGCATTCTAACTGAATGCCACTATGTTCATAATACAGATTCCCCAACCTCACTCGTGGCTTCATTTTAGCATTTAATTCAAATCCCAATCTCATTCGGGCCATGAAATTATCAAATAAGCACATTACATATGTGAAAACATGAATCATTTTTTTACCCCGACCGGGACTCGAACCTAGGACTTATGATTACTAAGTCAAGGCGCTACCACTACACCACAGAAGGTTAAAAGGAATCCAACCTTATAGCTTATATCTACTATACTTAGGAATGAACGCATTCTAACTGAATGCCACTATGTTCATATTACAGATTCCCCAACCTCACTCGGGGCTTCATTTTAGCATTTAATTCAAATCCCAATCTCATTCGGGCCATGAAATTATCAAATAAGCACATTACATATGTGAAAACATGAATCATTTTTTTTACCCCGACCGGGACTCGAACCTAGGACTTATGATTACTAAGTCAAGGCGCTACCACTACACCACAGAAGGTTAAAAGGAATCCAACCTTATAGCTTATATCTGCTATACTTAGGAATGAACGCATTCTAACTGAATGCCACTATGTTCATATTACAGAATCCCCAACCTCACTCGTGGCTTCATTTTAGCATTTAATTCAAATCCCAATCTCATTCGGGCCATGAAATTATCTAATAAGCACATTACATATGTGAAAACATGAATCATTTTTTTACCCCGACCAGGACTCGAACCTAGGACTTATGATTATTAAGTCAAGGAGCTACCACTACACCACAGAAGGTTAAAAGGAATCCAACCTTATAGCTTATATCTGCTATACTTAGGAATGAACGCATTCTAACTTAATGCCACTATGTTCATTTTACAGATTCCCCAACCTCACTCGTGGCTTTTTTTTAGCATTTAATTCAAATCCCAATCTCATTCGGGCCATGAAATTATCAAATAAGCACATTACATATGTGAAAACATGAATCATTTTTTTACCCCGACCGGGACTCGAACCTAGGACTTATGATTACTAAGTCAAGGCGCTACCACTACACCACAGAAGGTTAAAAGGAATCCAACCTTATAGCTTATATCTGCTATACTTAGGAATGAACGCACTCTAACTGAATGCCACTATGTTCATATTACAGATTCCCCAACCTCACTCGTGGCTTCATTTTAGCATTTAATTCAAATCCCAATCTCATTCGGGCCATGAAATTATCAAATAAGCACATTACATATGTGAAAACATGAATCATTTTTTTACCCCGACCGGGACTCGAACCTAGGACTTATGATTACTAAGTCAAGGTGCTACCACTACACCACAGAAGGTTAAAAGGAATCCAACCTTATAGCTTATATCTGCTATGCTTAGGAATGAACGCATTCTAACTGAATGCCACTATGTTCATATTACAGATTCCCCAACCTCACTCGTGGCTTCATTTTAGCATTTAATTCAAATCCCAATCTCATTCGGGCCATGAAATTATCAAATAAGCACATTACATATGTGAAAACATGAATCATTTTTTTACCCCGACCGGGACTCGAACCTAGGTCTTATGATTACTAAGTCAAGGCGCTACCACTACACCACAGAAGGTTAAAAGGAATCCAACCTTATAGCTTATATCTGCTATACTTAGGAATGAACGCATTCAAACTGAATGCCACTATGTTCATATTACAGATTCCCCAACCTCACTCGTGGCTTCATTTTAGCATTTAATTCAAATCCCAATCTCATTCGGGCCATGAAATTATCAAATAAGCTTATTACATATGTGAAAACATGAATCATTTTTTTACCCCGACTGGTACTCGAACCTAGGACTTATGATTACTAAGTCAAGGCGCTACCACTACACCACAGAAGGTTAAAAGGAATCCAACCTTATAGCTTATATCTGCTATACTTAGGAATGAACGCATTCTAACTGAATGCCACTATGTTCATATTACAGATTCCCCAACCTCACTCGTGGCTTCATTTTAGCATTTAATTCAAATCCCAATCTCATTCGGGCCATGAAATTATCAAATAAGCACATTACATATGTGAAAACATGAATCATTTTTTTACCCCGACCGGGACTCGACCCTAGGACTTATGATTACTAAGTCAAGGCGCTACCACTACACCACAGATGGTTAAAAGGAATCCAACCTTATAGCTTATATCTGCTATACTTAGGAATGAATGCATTCTAACTGAATGCCACTATGTTCATATTACAGATTCCCCAACCTCAATCTTGGCTTCATTTTAGCATTTAATTCAAATCCCAATCTCATTCGGGCCATGAAATTATCAAATAAGCACATTACATATGTGAAAACATGAATCATTTTTTTATCCCGACTGGGACTCGAACCTAGGACTTATGATTACTAAGTCAAGGCGCTACCACTACACCACAGAAGGTTAAAAGGAATCCAACCTTATAGCTTATATCTGCTATACTTAGGAATGAATGCATTCTAACTGAATGCCACTATGTTCATATTACAGATTCCCCAACCTCACTCGTGGCTTCATTTTAGCATTTAATTCAAATCCCAATCTCATTCGGGCCATGAAATTATCAAATAAGCACATTACATATGTGAAAACATGAATCATTTTTTTACCCCGACCGGGACTCGAACCTAGGACTTATGATTACTAAGTCAAGGCGCTACCACTGCACCACAGAAGGTTAAAAGGAATCCAACCTTATAGCTTATATCTGCTATACTTAGGAATGAACGCATTCTAACTGAATGCCACTATGTTCATATTACAGATTCCCCAACCTCACTCGTGGCTTCATTTTAGCATTTAATTCAAATCCCAATCTCATTCGGGCCATGAAATTATCAAATAAGCACATTACATATGTGAAAACATGAATCATTTTTTTACCCCGACCGGGACTCGAACCTAGGACTTATGATTACTAAGTCAAGGTGCTACCACTACACCACAGAAGGTTAAAAGGAATCCAACCTTATAGCTTATATCTGCTATGCTTAGGAATGAACGCATTCTAACTGAATGCCACTATGTTCATATTACAGATTCCCCAACCTCACTCGTGGCTTCATTTTAGCTTTTAATTCAAATCCCAATCTCATTCGGGCCATGAAATTATCAAATAAGCACATTACATATGTGAAAACATGAATCATTTTTTTACCCCGACAGGGACTCGAACCTAGGTCTTATGATTACTAAGTCAAGGCGCTACCACTACACCACAGAAGGTTAAAAGGAATCCAACCTTATAGCTTATATCTGCTATACTTAGGAATGAACGCATTCAAACTGAATGCCACTATGTTCATATTACAGATTCCCCAACCTCACTCGTGGCTTCATTTTAGCATTTAATTCAAATCCCAATCTCATTCGGGCCATGAAATTATCAAATAAGCACATTACATATGTGAAAACATGAATCATTTTTTTACCCTGACCGGTACTCGAACCTAGGACTTATGATTACTAAGTCAAGGCGCTACCACTACACCACAGAAGGTTAAAAGGAATCCAACCTTATAGCTTATATCTGCTATACTTAGGAATGAACGCATTCTAACTGAATGCCACTATGTTCATATTACAGATTCCCCAACCTCACTCGTGGCTTAATTTTAGCATTTAATTCAAATCCCAATCTTTTTCGGGCCATGAAATTATCAAATAAGCACATTACATATGTGAAAACATGAATCATTCTTTTACAACTACCGGGACTCGAACCTAGGACTTATGATTACTAAGTCAAGGTGCTACCACTACACCACAGAAGGTTTAAAGGAATCCAACCTTATAGCTTATATCTGCTATACTTAGGAATGAGCGCATTCTAACTGAATGTAACTATGTTCATATTACAGATTCCCCAACCTCACTCGTCGCTTCATTTTATCATTTAATTCAAATCCCAATCTCATTCGGGCCATGAAATTATCAAATAAGCACATTACATATGTGAAAACATGAATCATTTTTTTACCTCGACCGGGACTCGAACCTAGGTCTTATGATTACTAAGTCAAGGCGCTACCACTACACCACAGAAGGTTAAAAGGAATCCAACCTTATAGCTTATATCTGCAATACTTAGGAATGAACGCATTCTAACTGAATGCCACTATGTTCATATTACAGATTCCCCAACCTCACTCGTGGCTTCATTTTAGCATTTAATTCAAATCCCAATCTCATTCGGGCCATGAAATTATTAAATAAGCACATTACATATGTGAAAACATGAATCATTTTTTTACCCCGACCGGGACTCTAACCTAGGACTTATGATTACTAAGTCAAGGCGCTACCACTACACCACAGAAGGTTAAAAGGAATCCAGCCTTATAGCTTATATCTGCTATACTTAGGAATGAACGCATTCTAACTGAATGCCACTATGTTCATATTACAGATTCCCCAACCTCACTCGTGGCTTCATTTTAGCATTTAATTCAAATCCCAATCTCATTCGGGCCATGAAATTATCAAATAAGCACATTACATATGTGAAAACATGAATCATTTTTTTACCCCGACCGGGACTCGAACCTAGGTCTTATGATTACTAAGTCAAGGCGCTACCACTACACCACAGAAGGTTAAAAGGAATCCAACCTTATAGCTTATATCTGCTATACTTAGGAATGAACGCATTCAAACTGAATGCCACTATGTTCATATTACAGATTCCCCAACCTCACTCGTGGCTTCATTTTAGCATTTAATTCAAATCCCAATCTCATTCGGGCCATGAAATTATCAAATAAGCTTATTACATATGTGAAAACATGAATCATTTTTTTACCCCGACTGGTACTCGAACCTAGGACTTATGATTACTAAGTCAAGGCGCTACCACTACACCACAGAAGGTTAAAAGGAATCCAACCTTATAGCTTATATCTGCTATACTTAGGAATGAACGCATTCTAACTGAATGCCACTATGTTCATATTACAGATTCCCCAACCTCACTTGTGGCTTCATTTTAGCATTTAATTCAAATCCCAATCTCATTCGGGCCATGAAATTATCAAATAAGCACATTACATATGTGAAAACATGAATCATTTTTTTACCCCGACCGGGACTCGACCCTAGGACTAATGATTACTAAGTCAAGGCGCTACCACTACACCACAGATGGTTAAAAGGAATCCAACCTTATAGCTTATATCTGCTATACTTAGGAATGAATGCATTCTAACTGAATGCCACTATGTTCATATTACAGATTCCCCAACCTCAATCTTGGCTTCATTTTAGCATTTAATTCAAATCCCAATCTCATTCGGGCCATGAAATTATCAAATAAGCACATTACATATGTGAAAACATGAATCATTTTTTTATCCCGACTGGGACTCGAACCTAGGACTTATGATTACTAAGTCAAGGCGCTACCACTACACCACAGAAGGTTAAAAGGAATCCAACCTTATAGCTTATATCTGCTATACTTAGGAATGAATGCATTCTAACTGAATGCCACTATGTTCATATTACAGATTCCCCAACCTCACTCGTGGCTTCATTTTAGCATTTAATTCAAATCCCAATCTCATTCGGGCCATGAAATTATCAAATAAGCACATTACATATGTGAAAACATGAATCATTTTTTTACCCCGACCGGGACTCGAACCTAGGACTTATGATTACTAAGTCAAGGCGCTACCACTGCACCACAGAAGGTTAAAAGGAATCCAACCTTATAGCTTATATCTGCTATACTTAGGAATGAACGCATTCTAACTGAATGCCACTATGTTCATATTACAGATTCCCCAACCTCACTCGTGGCTTCATTTTAGCATTTAATTCAAATCCCAATCTCATTCGGGCCATGAAATTATCAAATAAGCACATTACATATGTGAAAACATGAATCATTTTTTTACCCCGACCGGGACTCGAACCTAGGACTTATGATTACTAAGTCAAGGTGCTACCACTACACCACAGAAGGTTAAAAGGAATCCAACCTTATAGCTTATATCTGCTATGCTTAGGAATGAACGCATTCTAACTGAATGCCACTATGTTCATATTACAGATTCCCCAACCTCACTCGTGGCTTCATTTTAGCTTTTAATTCAAATCCCAATCTCATTCGGGCCATGAAATTATCAAATAAGCACATTACATATGTGAAAACATGAATCATTTTTTTACCCCGACAGGGACTCGAACCTAGGTCTTATGATTACTAAGTCAAGGCGCTACCACTACACCACAGAAGGTTAAAAGGAATCCAACCTTATAGCTTATATCTGCTATACTTAGGAATGAACGCATTCAAACTGAATGCCACTATGTTCATATTACAGATTCCCCAACCTCACTCGTGGCTTCATTTTAGCATTTAATTCAAATCCCAATCTCATTCGGGCCATGAAATTATCAAATAAGCACATTACATATGTGAAAACATGAATCATTTTTTTACCCTGACCGGTACTCGAACCTAGGACTTATGATTACTAAGTCAAGGCGCTACCACTACACCACAGAAGGTTAAAAGGAATCCAACCTTATAGCTTATATCTGCTATACTTAGGAATGAACGCATTCTAACTGAATGCCACTATGTTCATATTACAGATTCCCCAACCTCACTCGTGGCTTAATTTTAGCATTTAATTCAAATCCCAATCTTTTTCGGGCCATGAAATTATCAAATAAGCACATTACATATGTGAAAACATGAATCATTCTTTTACAACTACCGGGACTCGAACCTAGGACTTATGATTACTAAGTCAAGGTGCTACCACTACACCACAGAAGGTTTAAAGGAATCCAACCTTATAGCTTATATCTGCTATACTTAGGAATGAGCGCATTCTAACTGAATGTAACTATGTTCATATTACAGATTCCCCAACCTCACTCGTCGCTTCATTTTATCATTTAATTCAAATCCCAATCTCATTCGGGCCATGAAATTATCAAATAAGCACATTACATATGTGAAAACATGAATCATTTTTTTACCTCGACCGGGACTCGAACCTAGGTCTTATGATTACTAAGTCAAGGCGCTACCACTACACCACAGAAGGTTAAAAGGAATCCAACCTTATAGCTTATATCTGCAATACTTAGGAATGAACGCATTCTAACTGAATGCCACTATGTTCATATTACAGATTCCCCAACCTCACTCGTGGCTTCATTTTAGCATTTAATTCAAATCCCAATCTCATTCGGGCCATGAAATTATTAAATAAGCACATTACATATGTGAAAACATGAATCATTTTTTTACCCCGACCGGGACTCTAACCTAGGACTTATGATTACTAAGTCAAGGCGCTACCACTACACCACAGAAGGTTAAAAGGAATCCAGCCTTATAGCTTATATCTGCTATACTTAGGAATGAACGCATTCTAACTGAATGCCACTATGTTCATATTACAGATTCCCCAACCTCACTCGTGGCTTCATTTTAGCATTTAATTCAAATCCCAATCTCATTCGGGCCATGAAATTATCAAATAAGCACATTACATATGTGAAAACATGAATCATTTTTTTTACCCCGACCGGGACTCGAACCTAGGACTTATGATTACTAAGTCAAGGCGCTACCACTACACCACAGAAGGTTAAAAGGAATCCAACCTTATAGCTTATATCTGCTTTACTTAGGAATGAACGCATTCTAACTGAATGCCACTATGTTCATATTACAGATTCCCCAACCTCACTCGTGGCTTCATTTTAGCATTTAATTCAAATCCCAATCTCATTCGGGCCATGAAATTATCAAATAAGCACATTACATATGTGAAAACATGAATCATTTTTTTACCCCGACTGGGACTCGAACCTAGGACTTATGATTACTAAGTCAAGGCGCTACCACTACACCACAGAAGGTTAAAAGGAATCCAACCTTATAGCTTATATCTGCTATACTTAGGAATGAATGCATTCTAACTGAATGCCACTATGTTCATAATACAGATTCCCCAACCTCACTCGTGGCTTCATTTTAGCATTTAATTCAAATCCCAATCTCATTCGGGCCATGAAATTATCAAATAAGCACATTACATATATGAAAACATGAATCATTTTTTTACCCCGACCGGGACTCGAACCTAGGACTTATGATTACTAAGTCAAGGTGCTACCACTACACCACAGAAGGTTAAAAGGAATCCAACCTTATAGCTTATATCTACTATACTTAGGAATGAACGCATTCTAACTGAATGTCACTATGTTCATATTACAGATTCCCCAACCTCACTCGTGGCTTCATTTTAGCATTTAATTCAAATCCCAATCTCATTCGGGCCATGAAATTATCAAATAAGCACATTACATATGTGAAAACATGAATCATTTTTTTACCCCGACCGGGACTCGAGCCTTGGACTTATGATTACTAAGTCAAGGCGCTACCACTACAACACAGAAGGTTAAAAGGAATCCAACCTTATTGCTTATATCTGCTATACTTAGGAATGAATGCATTCTAACTGAATGCCACTATGTTCATATTACAGAATCCCCAACCTCACTCGTGGCTTCATTTTAGCATTTAATTCAAATCTCAATCTCATTCGGTCCATGAAATTATCAAATAAGCACATTACATATGTGAAAACAATGAATCATTTTTTTACCCCGACCGGGACTCGAACCTAGGACTTATGATTATTAAGTCAAGGAGCTACCACTACACCACAGAAGGTTAAAAGGAATCCAACCTTATAGCTTATATCTGCTATACTTTGGAATGAACGCATTCTAACTGAATGCCACTATGTTCATATTACAGATTCCCCAACCTCACTCGTGGCTTCATTTTAGCATTTAATTCAAATCCCAATCTCATTCGGGCCATGAAATTATCAAATAAGCACATTACATATGTGAAAACATGAATCATTTTTTTACCCCGACCGGGACTCGAACCTAGGACTTATGATTACTAAGTCAAGGCGCTTCCACTACACCACAGAAGGTTAAAAGGAATCCAACCTTATAGCTTATATCTGCTATATTAGGAATGAACGCATTCAAACTGAATGCCACTATGTTCATATTACAGATTCCCCAACCTCACTCGTGGCTTCATTTTAACATTTAATTCAAATCCCAATCTCATTCGGGCCATGAAATTATCAAATAAGCACATTACATATGTGAAAACATGAATCATTTTTTTACCCTGACCGGGACTCTAACCTAGGACTTATGATTACTAAGTCAAGGCGCTACCACTACACCACAGAAGGTTGAAAGGAATCCAACCTTATAGCTTATATCTGCTATACTTAGGAATGAACGCATTCTAACTGAATGCCACTATGTTCATATTACAGATTCCCCAACCTCACTCGTGGCTTCATTTTAGCATTTAATTCAAATCCCAATCTCATTCGGGCCATGAAATTATCAAATAAGCACATTACATATGTGAAAACATGAATCATTTATTTACCCCGACCGGGACTCGAACCTAGGACTTATGATTACTAAGTCAAGGCGCTACCACTACACCACAGAAGGTTAAAAGGAATCCAACCTTATAGCTTATATCTGCTATACTTAGGAATGAATGCATTCTAACTGAATGCCACTATGTTCATAATACAGATTCCCCAACCTCACTCGTGGGTTCATTTTAGCATTTAATTCAAATCCCAATCTCATTCGGGCCATGAAATTATCAAATAAGCACATTACATATGTGAAAACATGAATCATTTTTTCACCCCGACCGGGACTCAAACCAAGGACTTATGATTACTTAGTCAAGGCGCTACCACTACACCACAGAAGGTTGAAAGGAATCCAACCTTATAGGTTATATCTACTATACTTAGGAATGAACGCATTCTAACTGAATGCCACTATGTTCATATTACAGATTCCCCAACCTCACTCGTGGCTTCATTTTAGCATTTAATTCAAATCCCAATCTCATTCGGGCCATGAAATTATCAAATAAGCACATTACATATGTGAAAACATGAATCATTTTTTTTACCCCGACTGGGACTCGAACCTAGGACTTATGATTACTAAGTCAAGGCGCTACCACTACACCACAGAAGGTTAAAAGGAATCCAACCTTATAGCTTATATCTGCTATACTTAGGAATGAACGCATTCTAACTGAATGCCACTATGTTCATATTACAGAATCCCCAACCTCACTCGTGGCTTCATTTTAGCATTTAATTCAAATCCCAATCTCATTCGGGCCATGAAATTATCAAATAAACACATTACATATGTGAAAACATGAATCATTTTTTTACCCCGACCAGGACTCGAACCTAGGACTTATGATTATTAAGTCAAGGCGCTACCACTACACCACAGAAGGTTAAAAGGAATCCAACCTTATAGCTTATATCTGCTATACTTAGGAATGAACGCATTCTAACTGAATGCCACTATGTTCATATTACAGATTCCCCAACCTCACTCGTGGCTTTTTTTTAGCATTTAATTCAAATCCCAATCTCATTCGGGCCATGAAATTATCAAATAAGCACATTACATATGTGAAAACATGAATCATTTTTTTACCCCGACCGGGACTCGAACCTAGGACTTATGATTACTAAGTCAAGGCGCTACCACTACACCACAGAAGGTTAAAAGTAATCCAACCTTATAGCTTATATCTGCTATACTTAGGAATGAACGCATTCTAACTGAATGCCACTATGTTCATATTACAGATTCCCCAACCTCACTCGTGGCTTCATTTTAGCATTTAATTCAAATCCCAATCTCATTCGGGCCATGAAATGATCAAATGAGCACATTACATATGTGAAAACATGAATCATTTTTTTACCCCGACCGGGACTCGAACCTAGGACTTATGATTACTAAGTCAAGGCGCTACCACTACACCACAGAAGGTTAAAAGGAATCCAACCTTATAGCTTATATCTGCTATACTTAGGAATGAACGCATTCTAACTGAATGCCACTATGTTCATATTACAGATTCCCCAACCTCACTCGTGGCTTCATTTTAGCATTTAATTCAAATCCCAATCTCATTCGGGCCATGAAATTATCAAATAAGCACATTACATATGTGAAAACATGAATCATTTTTTTACCCCGACCGGGACTCGAACCTAGGTCTTATGATTACTAAGTCAAGGAGCTACCACAACACCACAGAAGGTTAAAAGGAATCCAACCTTATAGCTTATATCTGCTATACTTAGGAATGAACGCATTCAAACTGAATGCCACTATGTTCATATAACAGATTCCCCAACCTCACTCGTGGCTTCATTTTAGCATTTAATTCAAATCCCAATCTCATTCGGGCCATTAAATTATCAAATAAGCACATTACATATGTGAAAACATGAATCATTTTTTTACCCCGACCGGGACTCGAACCTAGGACTTATGATTACTAAGTCAAGGCGCTACCACTACACCACAGAAGGTTAAAAGGAATCCAACCTTATAGCTTATATCTGCTATACTTAGGAATGAACGCATTCTAACTGAATGCCACTATGTTCATATTACAGATTCCCCAACCTCACTCGTGGCTTCATTTTAGCATTTAATTCAAATCCCAATCTCATTCGGGCCATGAAATTATCAAATAAGCACATTACATATGTGAAAACATGAATCATTGTTTTACCCCGACCGGGACTCGAACCTAGGACTTATGATTACTAAGTCATGGCGCTACCACTACACCACAGAAGGTTAAAAGGAATCCAACCTTATAGCTTATATCTGCTATACTTAGGAATGAACGCATTCTAACTGAATGCCACTATGTTCATATTACAGATTCCCCAACCTCACTCGTGGCTTCATTTTAGCATTTAATTCAAATCCCAATCTCATTCGGCACATGAAATTATCAAATAAGCACATTACATATGTGAAAACATGAATCATTTTTTTACCCCGACCGGGACTCGAACCTAGGACTTATGATTACTAAGTCAAGGTGCTACCACTACACCACAGAAGGTTAAAAGGAATCCAACCTTATAGCTTATATCTGCTATGCTTAGGAATGAACGCATTCTAACTGAATGCCACTATGTTCATATTACAGATTCCCCAACCTCACTCGTGGCTTCATTTTAGCATTTAATTCAAATCCCAATCTCATTCGGGCCATGAAATTATCAAATAAGCACATTACATATGTGAAAACATGAATCATTTTTTTACCCCGACCGGGACTCGAACCTAGGTCTTATGATTACTAAGTCAAGGCGCTACCACTACACCACAGAAGGTTAAAAGGAATCCAACCTTATAGCTTATATCTGCTATACTTAGGAATGAACGCATTCAAACTGAATGCCACTATGTTCATATTACAGATTCCCCAACCTCACTCGTGGCTTCATTTTAGCATTTAATTCAAATCCCAATCTCATTCGGGCCATGAAATTATCAAATAAGCACATTACATATGTGAAAACATGAATCATTTTTTTACCCCGACCGGGACTCGAACCTAGGACTTATGATTACTAAGTCAAGGCGCTACCACTACACCACAGAAGGTTAAAAGGAATCCAACCTTATAGCTTATATCTGCTATACTTAGGAATGAACGCATTCTAACTGAATGCCACTATGTTCATATTACGGATTCCCCAACCTCACTTGTGGCTTCATTTTAGCATTTAATTCAAATCCCAATCTCATTCGGGCCATGAAATTATCAAATAAGCACATTACATATGTGAAAACATGAATCATTTTTTTACCCCGACCGGGACTCGAACCTAGGACTTATGATTACTAAGTCAAGGCGCTACCACTACACCACAGAAGGTTAAAAGGAATCCAACCTTATAGCTTATATCTACTATACTTAGGAATGAACGCATTCTAACTGAATGCCACTATGTTCATATTACAGATTCCCCAACCTCACTCGTGGCTTCATTTTAGCATTTAATTCAAATCCCAATCTCATTAGGGCCATGAAATTATCAAATATGCACATTAAATATGTGAAAACATGAATCATTTTTTTAACCCCGACTGGGACTCGAACCTAGGACTTATGATTACTAAGTCAAGGCGCTACCACTACACCACAGAAGGTTGAAAGGAATCCAACCTTATAGCTTATATCTGCTATACTTAGGAATGAACGCATTCTAACTGAATGCCACTATGTTCATATTACTGATTCCCCAACCTCACTCGTGGCTTCATTTTAGCATTAATTCAAATCCCAATCTCATTCGGGCCATGAAATTATCAAATAAGCACATTACATATGTGAAAACATGAATCATTTTTTTACCCCGACCAGGACTCGAACCTAGGACTTATGATTATTAAGTCAAGGCGCTACCACTACACCACAGAAGGTTAAAAGGAATCCAACCTTATAGCTTATATCTGCTATACTTAGGAATGAACGCATTCTAACTGAATGCCACTATGTTCATATTACAGATTCCCCAACCTCACTCGTGGCTTCATTTTAGCATTTAATTCAAATCCCAATCTCATTCGGGCCATGAAATTATCATATAAGCACATTACATATGTGAAAACATGAATCATTTTTTTACCCCGACCGGGACTCGAACCTAGGACTTATGATTACTAAGTCAAGGCGCTACCACTACACCACAGAAGGTTAAAAGGAATCCAACCTTATAGCTTATATCTGCTATTCTTAGGAATGAACCCATTCTAACTGAATGCCACTATGTTCATATTACAGATTCCCCAACCTCACTCGTGGCTTCATTTTAGCATTTAATTCAAATCCCAATCTCATTCGGGCCTTGAAATTATCAAATAAGCACATTACATATGTGAAAACATGAATCATTTTTTTACCCCGACCAGGACTCGAACCTAGGTCTTATGATTACTAAGTCAAGGCGCTACCACTACACCACAGAAGGTTAAAAGGAATCCAACCTTATAGCTTATATCTGCTATACTTAGGAATGAACGCATTCTAACTGAATGCCACTATGTTCATATTACAGATTCCCCAACCTCACTCGTGGCTTCATTTTAGCATTTAATTCAAATCCCAATCTCATTCGGGCCATGAAATTATCAATTAAGCACATTACATATGTGAAAACATGAATCATTTTTTTACCCCGACCGGGACTCGAACCTAGGACTTATGATTACTAAGTCAAGGCGCTACCACTACACCACAGAAGGTTAAAAGGAATCCAACCTTATAGCTTATATCTGCTATACTTAGGAATGAACGCATTCTAACTGAATGCCACTATGTTCATATTACAGATTCCCCAACCTCACTCGTGGCTTCATTTTAGCATTTAATTCAAATCCCAATCTCATTCGGGCCATGAAATTATCAAATAAGCACATTACATATGTGAAAACATGAATCATTTTTTTACCCCGACTTGGACTCGAACCTAGGACTTATGATTACTAAGTCAAGGCGCTACCACTACACCACAGAAGGTTAAAAGGAATCCAACCTTATAGCTTATATCTGCTAGTACAGTGGTAACGCGCTGGCTTCGCATTCACGAGGTCGAAAGATCGGTCCCCGTCCAAGACCGAGAGTTTAAGCTGTTTACTGGCAGGAACTGCTGTGGTTGGACATCACAGTGGGGGGTTGGGGCTTGCCCTGGCTGACGAATACCCATTGTAATGAAAATAAAGGTTAAATTTAAATACTTAGGAATGAACGCATTCTAACTGAATGCCACTATGTTCATATTACGGATTCCCCAACCTCACTTGTGGCTTCATTTTAGCATTTATTTCAAATCCCAATCTCATTCGGGCCATGAAATTATCAAATAAGCACATTGCATATGTGAAAACATGAATCATTTTTTTACCCCGACCGGGACTCGAACCTAGGACTTATGATTACTAAGTCAAGGCGCTACCACTACACCACAGAAGGTTAAAAGGAATCCAACCTTATAGCTTATATCTGCTATACTTAGGAATGAACGCATTCTAACTGAATGCCACTATGTTCATATTACAGATTCCCCAACCTCACTCGTGGCTTCATTTTAGCATTTAATTCAAATCCCAATCTCATTCGGGCCATGAAAATATCAAATAAGCACATTACATATGTGAAAACATGAATCATTTTTTTACCCCGACCGGGACTCGAACCTAGGACTTATGATTACTAAGTCATGGTGCTACCACTACACCACAGAAGGTTAAAAGGAATCCAACCTTATAGCTTATATCTGCTATACTTAGGAATGAACGCATTCTAACTGAATGCCACTATGTTCATATTACAGATTCCCCAACCTCACTCGTGGCTTCATTTTAGCATTTAATTCAAATCCCAATCTCATTCGGGCCATGAAATTATCAAATAAGCACATTGCATATGTGAAAACATGAATCATTTTTTTACCCCGACCGGTACTCGAACCTAGGACTTATGATTACTAAGTCAAGGCGCTACCACTACACCACAGAAGGTTAAAAGGAATCCAACCTTATAGCTTATATCTGCTATACTTAGGAATGAACGCATTCTAACTGAATGCCACTATGTTCATATTACAGATTCCCCAACCTCACTGGTGGCTTCATTTTAGCATTTAATTCAAATCCCAATCTCATTCGGGCCATGAAATTATCAAATAAGCACATTACATATGTGAAAACATGAATAATTTTTTTTATCCCGGCTGGGACTCGAACCTAGGACTTATGATTACTAAGTCAAGGCGCTACCACTACACCACAGAAGGTTAAAAGGAATCCAACCTTATAGCTTATATCTGCTATACTTAGGAATGAACGCATTCTAACTGAATGCCACTATGTTCATATTACAGATTCCCCAACCTCACTCGTGGCTTCATTTTAGCATTTAATTCAAATCCCAATCTCATTCGGGCCATGAAATTATCAAATAAGCACATTACATATGTGAAATCATGAATCATTTTTTTTCCCCGACAGGGACTCGAACCTAGGACTTATGATTACTAAGTCAAGGCGCTACCACTACACCACAGAAGGTTAAAAGGAATCCAACCTTATAGCTTATATCTGCTATACTTAGGAATGAACGCATTCTAACTGAATGCCACTATGTTCATAATACAGATTCCCCAACCTCACTCGTGGCTTCATTTTAGCATTTAATTCAAATCCCAATCTCATTTGGGCCATGAAATTATCAAATAAGCACATTACATATGTGAAAACATGAATCATTTTTTTACCCCGACCGGGACTCGAACCTAGGACTCATGATTACTAAGTCAAGGCGCTACCACTACACCACAGAAGGTTAAAAGGAATCCAACCTTATAGCTTATATCTACTATGCTTAGGAATGAACGCATTCTAACTGAATGCCACTATGTTCATATTACAGATTCCCCAACCTCACTCGTGGCTTAATTTTAGCATTTAATTCAAATCCCAATCTCTTTCGGGCCATGAAATTATCAAATAAGCACATTACATATGTGAAAACATGAATCATTTTTTTTACCCCGACCGGGACTCGAACCTAGGATTTATGATTACTAAGTCAAGGCGCTACCACTACACCACAGAAGGTTAAAAGGAATCCAACCTTATAGCTTATATCTGCTATACTTAGGAATGAACGCATTCTAACTGAATGCCACTATGTTCATATTACAGAATCCCCAACCTCACTCGTGGCTTCATTTTAGCATTTAATTCAAATCCCAATCTCATTCGGGCCATGAAATTATCAAATAAGCACATTACATATGTGAAAACATGAATCATTTTTTTAATCCGACCGGGACTCGAACCTAGGACTTATGATTATTAAGTCAAGGCGCTACCACTACACCACAGAAGGTTAAAAGGAATACAACCTTATAGCTTATATCTGCTATACTTAGGAATGAACGCATTCTAACTGAATGCCACTATGTTCATATTACAGATTCCCCAACCTCACTCGTGGCTTTTTTCTAGCATTTAATTCAAATCCCAATCTCATTCGGGCCATGAAATTATCAAATAAGCACATTACATATGTGAAAACATGAATCATTTTTTTACCCCGACCGGGACTCGAACCTAGGACTTATGATTACTAAGTCAAGGCGCTACCACTACACCACAGAAGGTTAAAAGGAATCCAACCTTATAGCTTATATCTGCTATACTTAGTAATGAACGCATTCTAACTGAATGCCACTATGTTTATATTACAGATTCCCCAACCTCACTCGTGGCTTCATTTTAGCATTTAATTCAAATCCCAATCTCATTCGGGCCATGAAATTATCAAATAAGCACATTACATATGTGAAAACATGAATCATTTTTTAACCCCGACCGGGACTCGAACCTAGGACTTATGATTACTAAGTCAAGGTGCAACCACTACACCACAGAAGGTTAAAAGGAATCCAACCTTATAGCTTATATCTGCTATGCTTAGGAATGAACGCATTCTAACTGAATGCCACTATGTTCATATTACAGATTCCGCAACCTCACTCGTGGCTTCATTTTAGCTTTTAATTCAAATCCCAATCTCATTCGGGCCATGAAATTATCAAATAAGCACATTACATATGTGAAAACATGAATCATTTTTTTACCCCGACAGGGACTCGAACCTAGGTCTTATGATTACTAAGTCAAGGCGCTACCACTACGCCACAGAAGGTTAAAAGGAATCCAACCTTATAGCTTATATCTGCTATACTTAGGAATGAACGCATTCAAACTGAATGCCACTATGTTCATATTACAGATTCCCCAACCTCACTCGTGGCTTCATTTTAGCATTTATTTCAAGTCCCAATCTCATTCAGGCCATGAAATTATCAAATAAGCACATTACATATGTGAAAACATGAATCATTTTTTTACCCCGACCGGTACTCGAACCTAGGACTTATGATTACTAAGTCAAGGCGCTACCACTACACCACAGAAGGTTAAAAGGAATCCAACCTTATAGCTTATATCTGCTATACTTAGGAATGAACGCATTCTAACTGAATGCCACTATGTTCATATTACAGATTCCCCAACCTCATTCGTGGCTTAATTTTAGCATTTAATTCAAATCCCAATCTTTTTTGGGCCATGAAATTATCAAATAAGCACATTACATATGTGAAAACATGAATCATTTTTTTACAACTACCGGGACTCGAACCTAGGACTTATGATTACTAAGTCAAGGTGCTACCACTACACCACGGAAGGTTTAAAGGAATCCAACCTTATAGCTTATATCTGCTATACTTAGGAATGAGCGCATTCTAACTGAATGTAACTATGTTCATATTACAGATTCCCCAACCTCACTCGTCGCTTCATTTTATCATTTAATTCAAATCCCAATCTCATTCGGGCCATGAAATTATCAAATAAGCACATTACATATGTGAAAACATGAATCATTTTTTTACCTCGACCGGGACTCGAACCTAGGTCTTATGATTACTAAGTCAAGGCACTACCACTACACCACAGAAGGTTAAAAGGAATCCAACCTTATAGCTTATATCTGCTATACTTAGGAATGAACGCATTCTAACTGAATGCCACTATGTTCATATTACAGATTCCCAAACCTCACTCGTGGCTTCATTTTAGCATTTAATTCAAATCCCAATCTCATTCGGGCCATGAAATTATTAAATAAGCACATTACATATGTGAAAACATGAATCATTTTTTTACCCCGACCGGGACTCGAACCTAGGACTTATGATTACTAAGTCAAGGCGCTACCACTACACCACAGAAGGTTAAAAGGAATCCAGCCTTATAGCTTATATCTGCTATGCTTAGGAATGAACGCATTCTAACTGAATGCCACTATGTTCATATTATTGATTCCCCAACCTCACTCGTGGCTTCATTTTAGCATTTAATTCAAATCCCAATCTCATTCGGGCCATGAAATTATCAAATAAGCACATTACATATGTGAAAACATGAATCATTTTTTTTACCCCGACCGGGACTCGAACCTAGGACTTATGATTACTAAGTCAAGGCGCTACCACTACACCACAGAAGGTTAAAAGGAATCCAACCTTATAGCTTATATCTGCTATACTTAGGAATGAACGCATTCTAACTGAATGCCACTATGTTCATATTACAGATTCCCCAACCTCACTCGTGGCTTCATTTTAGCATTTAATTCAAATCCCAATCTCATTCGGGCCATGAAATTATTAAATAAGCACATTACATATGTGAAAACATGAATCATTTTTTTACCCCGACCGGGACTCGAGCCTTGGACTTATGATTACTAAGTCAAGGCGCTACCACTACAACACAGAAGGTTAAAAGGAATCCAACCTTATTGCTTATATCTGCTATTCTTAGGAATGAATGCATTCTAACTGAATGCCACTATGTTCATATTACAGAATCCCCAACCTCGCTCGTGGCTTCATTTTAGCATTTAATTCAAATCCCAATCTCATTCGGTCCATGAAATTATCAAATAAGCACATTACATATGTGAAAACAATGAATCATTTTTTTACCCCGACCAGGACTCGAACCTAGGACTTATGATTATTAAGTCAAGGAGCTACCACTACACCACAGAAGGTTAAAAGGAATCCAACCTTATAGCTTATATCTGCTATTCTTAGGAATGAACGCATTCTAACTGAATGCCACTATGTTCATATTACAGATTCCCCAACCTCACTCGTGGCTTCATTTTAGCATTTAATTCAAATCCCAATCTCATTCGGGCCATGAAATTATCAAATAAGCACATTACATATGTGAAAACATGAATCTTTTTTTACCCCGACCGGGACTCGAACCTAGGACTTATGATTACTAAGTCAAGGCGCTTCCACTACACCACAGAAGGTTAAAAGGAATCCAACCTTATAGCTTATATCTGCTATATTAGGAATGAACGCATTCTAACTGAATGCCACTATGTTCATATTACAGATTCCCCAACCTCACTCGTGGCTTCATTTTAACATTTAATTCAAATCCCAATCTCATTCGGGCCATGAAATTATCAAATAAGCACATTACATATGTGAAAACATGAATCATTTTTTTACCCTGACCGGGACTCGAACCTAGGACTTATGATTACTAAGTCAAGGCGCTACCACTACACCACAGAAGGTTGAAAGGAATCCAACCTTATAGCTTATATCTGCTATACTTAGGAATGAACGCATTCTAACTGAATGCCACTATTTTCATATTACAGATTCCCCAACCTCACTCGTGGCTTCATTTTAGCATTTAATTCAAATCCCAATCTCATTCGGGCCATGAAATTATCAAATAAGCACATTACATATGTGAAAACATGAATCATTTTTTTACCCCGACCGGGACTCGAACCTAGGACTTATGATTACTAAGTCAAGGCGCTACCACTACACCACAGAAGGTTAAAAGGAATCCAACCTTATAGCTTATATCTGCTATACTTAGGAATGAATGCATTCTAACTGAATGCCACTATGTTCATAATACAGATTCCCCAACCTCACTCGTGGCTTCATTTTAGCATTTAATTCAAATCCCAATCTCATTCGGGCCATGAAATTATCAAATAAGCACATTACATATGTGAAAACATGAATCATTTTTTCACCCCGACCGGGACTCAAACCTAGGACTTATGATTACTTAGTCAAGGCGCTACCACTACACCACAGAAGGTTGAAAGGAATCCAACCTTATAGCTTATATCTACTATACTTAGGAATGAACGCATTCTAACTGAATGCCACTATGTTCATATTACAGATTCCCCAACCTCACTCGTGGCTTCATTTTAGCATTTAATTCAAATCCCAATCTCATTCGGGCCATGAAATTATCAAATAAGCACATTACATATGTGAAAACATGAATCATTTTTTTTACCCCGACTGGGACTCGAACCTAGGACTTATGATTACTAAGTCAAGGCGCTACCACTACACCACAGAAGGTTAAAAGGTATCCAACCTTATAGCTTATATCTGCTATACTTAGGAATGAACGCATTCTAACTGAATGCCACTATGTTCATATTACAGAATCCCCAACCTCACTCGTGGCTTCATTTTAGCATTTAATTCAAATCCCAATCTCATTCGGGCCATGAAATTATCAAAAAAGCACATTACATATGTGAAAACATGAATCATTTTTTTACCCCGACCAGGACTCGAACCTAGGACTTATGATTATTAAGTCAAGGCGCTACCACTACACCACAGAAGGTTAAAAGGAATCCAACCTTATAGCTTATATCTGCTATACTTAGGAATGAACGCATTCTAACTGAATGCCACTATGTTCATATTACAGATTCCCCAACCTCACTCGTGGCTTTTTTTTAGCATTTAATTCAAATCCCAATCTCATTCGGGCCATGAAATTATCAAATAAGCACATTGCATATGTGAAAACATGAATCATTTTTTTACCCCGACCGGGACTCGAACCTAGGACTTATGATTACTAAGTCAAGGCGCTACCACTACACCACAGAAGGTTAAAAGTAATCCAACCTTATAGCTTATATCTGCTATACTTAGGAATGAACGCATTCTAACTGAATGCCACTATGTTCATATTACAGATTCCCCAACCTCACTCGTGGCTTCATTTTAGCATTTAATTCAAATCCCAATCTCATTCGGGCCATGAAATTATCAAATAAGCACATTACATATGTGAAATCATGAATCATTTTTTTTCCCCGACAGGGACTCGAACCTAGGACTTATGATTACTAAGTCAAGGCGCTACCACTACACCACAGAAGGTTAAAAGGAATCCAACCTTATAGCTTATATCTGCTATACTTAGGAATGAACGCATTCTAACTGAATGCCACTATGTTCATAATACAGATTCCCCAACCTCACTCGTGGCTTCATTTTAGCATTTAATTCAAATCCCAATCTCATTTGGGCCATGAAATTATCAAATAAGCACATTACATATGTGAAAACATGAATCATTTTTTTACCCCGACCGGGACTCGAACCTAGGACTCATGATTACTAAGTCAAGGCGCTACCACTACACCACAGAAGGTTAAAAGGAATCCAACCTTATAGCTTATATCTACTATACTTAGGAATGAACGCATTCTAACTGAATGCCACTATGTTCATATTACAGATTCCCCAACCTCACTCGTGGCTTCATTTTAGCATTTAATTCAAATCCCAATCTCTTTCGGGCCATGAAATTATCAAATAAGCACATTACATATGTGAAAACATGAATCATTTTTTTTACCCCGACCGGGACTCGAACCTAGGATTTATGATTACTAAGTCAAGGCGCTACCACTACACCACAGAAGGTTAAAAGGAATCCAACCTTATAGCTTATATCTGCTATACTTAGGAATGAACGCATTCTAACTGAATGCCACTATGTTCATATTACAGAATCCCCAACCTCACTCGTGGCTTCATTTTAGCATTTAATTCAAATCCCAATCTCATTCGGGCCATGAAATTATCAAATAAGCACATTACATATGTGAAAACATGAATCATTTTTTTAATCCGACCAGGACTCGAACCTAGGACTTATGATTATTAAGTCAAGGCGCTACCACTACACCACAGAAGGTTAAAAGGAATACAACCTTATAGCTTATATCTGCTATACTTAGGAATGAACGCATTCTAACTGAATGCCACTATGTTCATATTACAGATTCCCCAACCTCACTCGTGGCTTTTTTCTAGCATTTAATTCAAATCCCAATCTCATTCGGGCCATGAAATTATCAAATAAGCACATTACATATGTGAAAACATGAATCATTTTTTTACCCCGACCGGGACTCGAACCTAGGACTTATGATTACTAAGTCAAGGCGCTACCACTACACCACAGAAGGTTAAAAGGAATCCAACCTTATAGCTTATATCTGCTATACTTAGGAATGAACGCATTCTAACTGAATGCCACTATGTTTATATTACAGATTCCCCAACCTCACTCGTGGCTTCATTTTAGCATTTAATTCAAATCCCAATCTCATTCGGGCCATGAAATTATCAAATAAGCACATTACATATGTGAAAACATGAATCATTTTTTAACCCCGACCGGGACTCGAACCTAGGACTTATGATTACTAAGTCAAGGTGCAACCACTACACCACAGAAGGTTAAAAGGAATCCAACCTTATAGCTTATATCTGCTATGCTTAGGAATGAACGCATTCTAACTGAATGCCATTATGTTCATATTACAGATTCCGCAACCTCACTCGTGGCTTCATTTTAGCTTTTAATTCAAATCCCAATCTCATTCGGGCCATGAAATTATCAAATAAGCACATTACATATGTGAAAACATGAATCATTTTTTTACCCCGACAGGGACTCGAACCTAGGTCTTATGATTACTAAGTCAAGGCGCTACCACTACGCCACAGAAGGTTAAAAGGAATCCAACCTTATAGCTTATATCTGCTATACTTAGGAATGAACGCATTCAAACTGAATGCCACTATGTTCATATTACAGATTCCCAAACCTCACTCGTGGCTTCATTTTAGCATTTAATTCAAGTCCCAATCTCATTCGGGCCATGAAATTATCAAATAAGCACATTACATATGTGAAAACATGAATCATTTTTTTACCCCGACCGGTACTCGAACCTAGGACTTATGATTACTAAGTCAAGGCGCTACCACTACACCACAGAAGGTTAAAAGGAATCCAACCTTATAGCTTATATCTGCTATACTTAGGAATGAACGCATTCTAACTGAATGCCACTATGTTCATATTACAGATTCCCCAACCTCACTCGTGGCTTAATTTTAGCATTTAATTCAAATCCCAATCTTTTTTGGGCCATGAAATTATCAAATAAGCACATTACATATGTGAAAACATGAATCATTTTTTTGCAACTACCGGGACTCGAACCTAGGACTTATGATTACTAAGTCAAGGTGCTACCACTACACCACAGAAGGTTTAAAGAAATCCAACCTTATAGCTTATATCTGCTATACTTAGGAATGAGCGCATTCTAACTGAATGTAACTATGTTCATATTACAGATTCCCCAACCTCACTCGTCGCTTCATTTTATCATTTAATTCAAATCCCAATCTCATTCGGGCCATGAAATTATCAAATAAGCACATTACATATGTGAAAACATGAATCATTTTTTTACCTCGACCGGGACTCGAACCTAGGTCTTATGATTACTAAGTCAAGGCGCTACCACTACACCACAGAAGGTTAAAAGGAATCCAACCTTATAGCTTATATCTGCTATACTTAGGAATGAACGCATTCTAACTGAATGCCACTATGTTCATATTACAGATTCCCCAACCTCACTCGTGGCTTCATTTTAGCATTTAATTCAAATCCCAATCTCATTCGGGCCATGAAATTATTAAATAAGCACATTACATATGTGAAAACATGAATCATTTTTTTACCCCGACCGGGACTCGAAACTAGGACTTATGATTACTAAGTCAAGGCGCTACCACTACACCACAGAAGGTTAAAAGGAATCCAGCCTTATAGCTTATATCTGCTATACTTAGGAATGAACGCATTCTAACTGAATGCCACTATGTTCATATTATAGATTCCCCAACCTCACTCGTGGCTTCATTTTAGCATTTAATTCAAATCCCAATCTCATTCGGGCCATGAAATTATCAAATAAGCACATTACATATGTGAAAACATGAATCATTTTTTTTACCCCGACCGGGACTCGAACCTAGGACTTATGATTACTAAGTCAAGGCGCTACCACTACACCACAGAAGGTTGAAAGGAATCCAACCTTATAGCTTATATCTGCTATACTTAGGAATGAACGCATTCTAACTGAATGCCACTATGTTCATATTACAGATTCCCCAACCTCACTCGTGGCTTCATTTTAGCATTTAATTCAAATCCCAATCTCATTCGGGCCATGAAATTATTAAATAAGCACATTACATATGTGAAAACATGAATCATTTTTTTACCCCGACCGGGACTCGAGCCTTGGACTTATGATTACTAAGTCAAGGCGCTACCACTACAACACAGAAGGTTAAAAGGAATCCAACCTTATTGCTTATATCTGCTATACTTAGGAATGAACGCATTCTAACTGAATGCCACTATGTTCATATTACAGATTCCCCAACCTCACTCGTGGCTTCATTTTAACATTTAATTCAAATCCCAATCTCATTCGTGCCATGAAATTATCAAATAAGCACATTACATATGTGAAAACATGAATCTTTTTTTACCCCGACCGGGACTCGAACCTAGGACTTATGATTACTAAGTCAAGGCGCTTCCACTACACCACAGAAGGTTAAAAGGAATCCAACCTTATAGCTTATATCTGCTATATTAGGAATGAACGCATTCAAACTGAATGCCACTATGTTCATATTACAGATTCCCCAACCTCACTCGTGGCTTCATTTTAACATTTAATTCAAATCCCAATCTCATTCGGGCCATGAAATTATCAAATAAGCACATTACATATGTGAAAACATGAATCATTTTTTTACCCTGACCGGGACTCGAACCTAGGACTTATGATTACTAAGTCAAGGCGCTACCACTACACCACAGAAGGTTGAAAGGAATCCAACCTTATAGCTTATATCTGCTATACTTAGGAATGAACGCATTCTAACTGAATGCCACTATTTTCATATTACAGATTCCCCAACCTCACTCGTGGCTTCATTTTAGCATTTAATTCAAATCCCAATCTCATTCGGGCCATGAAATTATCAAATAAGCACATTACATATGTGAAAACATGAATCATTTATTTACCCCGACCGGGACTCGAACCTAGGACTTATGATTACTAAGTCAAGGCGCTACCACTACACCACAGAAGGTTAAAAGGAATCCAACCTTATAGCTTATATCTGCTATACTTAGGAATGAATGCATTCTAACTGAATGCCACTATGTTCATAATACAGATTCCCCAACCTCACTCGTGGCTTCATTTTAGCATTTAATTCAAATCCCAATCTCATTCGGGCCATGAAATTATCAAATAAGCACATTACATATGTGAAAACATGAATCATTTTTTCACCCCGACCGGGACTCAAACCTAGGACTTATGATTACTTAGTCAAGGCGCTACCACTACACCACAGAAGGTTGAAAGGAATCCAACCTTATAGCTTATATCTACTATACTTAGGAATGAACGCATTCTAACTGAATGCCACTATGTTCATATTACAGATTCCCCAACCTCACTCGTGGCTTCATTTTAGCATTTAATTCAAATCCCAATCTCATTCGGGCCATGAAATTATCAAATAAGCACATTACATATGTGAAAACATGAATCATTTTTTTTACCCCGACTGGGACTCGAACCTAGGACTTATGATTACTAAGTCAAGGCGCTACCACTACACCACAGAAGGTTAAAAGGTATCCAACCTTATAGCTTATATCTGCTATACTTAGGAATGAACGCATTCTAACTGAAAGCCACTATGTTCATATTACAGAATCCCCAACCTCACTCGTGGCTTCATTTTAGCATTTAATTCAAATCCCAATCTCATTCGGGCCATGAAATTATCAAAAAAGCACATTACATATGTGAAAACATGAATCATTTTTTTACCCCGACCAGGACTCGAACCTAGGACTTATGATTATTAAGTCAAGGCGCTACCACTACACCACAGAAGGTTAAAAGGAATCCAACCTTATAGCTTATATCTGCAATACTTAGGAATGAACGCATTCTAACTGAATGCCACTATGTTCATATTACAGATTCCCCAACCTCACTCGTGGCTTTTTTTTAGCATTTAATTCAAATCCCAATCTCATTCGGGCCATGAAATTATCAAATAAGCACATTGCATATGTGAAAACATGAATCATTTTTTTACCCCGACCGGGACTCGAACCTAGGACTTATGATTACTAAGTCAAGGCGCTACCACTACACCACAGAAGGTTAAAAGTAATCCAACCTTATAGCTTATATCTGCTATACTTAGGAATGAACGCATTCTAACTGAATGCCACTATGTTCATATTACAGATTCCCCAACCTCACTCGTGGCTTCATTTTAGCATTTAATTCAAATCCCAATCTCATTCGGGCCATGAAATGATCAAATGAGCACATTACATATGTGAAAACATGAATCATTTTTTTACCCCGACCGGGACTCGAACCTAGGACTTATGATTACTAAGTCAAGGCGCTACCACTACACCACAGAAGGTTAAAAGGAATCCAACCTTATAGCATATATCTGCTATACTTAGGAATGAACGCATTCTAACTGAATGCCACTATGTTCATATTACAGATTCCCCAACCTCACTCGTGGCTTCATTTTAGCATTTAATTCAAATCCCAATCTCATTCGGGCCATGAAATTATCAAATAAGCACATTACATATGTGAAAACATGAATAATTTTTTTACCCCGACCGGGACTCGAACCTAGGTCTTATGATTACTAAGTCAAGGCGCTACCACAACACCACAGAAGGTTAAAAGGAATCCAACCTTATAGCTTATATCTGCTATACTTAGGAATGAACGCATTCAAACTGAATGCCACTATGTTCATATTACAGATTCCCCAACCTCACTCGTGGCTTCATTTTAGCATTTAATTCAAATCCCAATCTCATTCGGGCCATTAAATTATCAAATAAGCACATTACATATGTGAAAACATGAATCATTTTTTTACCCCGACCGGGACTCGAACCTAGGACTTATGATTACTAAGTCAAGGCGCTACCACTACACCACAGAAGGTTAAAAGGAATCCAACCTTATAGCTTATATCTGCTATACTTAGGAATGAACGCATTCTAACTGAATGCCACTATGTTCATATTACAGATTCCCCAACCTCACTCGTGGCTTCATTTTAGCATTTAATTCAAATCCCAATCTCATTCGGGCCATGAAATTATCAAATAAGCACATTACATATGTGAAAACATGAATCATTGTTTTACCCCGACCGGGACTCGAACCTAGGACTTATGATTACTAAGTCATGGCGCTACCACTACACCACAGAAGGTTAAAAGGAATCCAACCTTATAGCTTATATCTGCTATACTTAGGAATGAACGCATTCTAACTGAATGCCACTATGTTCATATTACAGATTCCCCAACCTCACTCGTGGCTTCATTTTAGCATTTAATTCAAATCCCAATCTCATTCGGGCCATGAAATTATCAAATAAGCACATTACATATGTGAAAACATGAATCATTTTTTTACCCCGACCGGGACTCGAACCTAGGACTTATGATTACTAAGTCAAGGCGCTACCACTACACCACAGAAGGTTAAAAGGAATCCAACCTTATAGCTTATATCTGCTATACTTAGGAATGAACGCATTCTAACTGAATGCCACTATGTTCATATTACAGATTCCCCAACCTCACTCGTGGCTTCATTTTAGCATTTAATTCAAATCCCAATCTCATTCGGGCCATGAAATTATCAAATAAGCACATTACATATGTGAAAACATGAATCATTTTTTTACCCCGACCGGGACTCGAACCTAGGACTTATGATTACTAAGTCAAGGCGCTACCACTACACCACAGAAGGTTAAAAGGAATCCAACCTTATAGCTTATATCTGCTATACTTAGGAATGAACGCATTCTAACTGAATGCCACTATGTTCATATTACGGATTCCCCAACCTCACTTGTGGCTTCATTTTAGCATTTAATTCAAATCCCAATCTCATTCGGGCCATGAAATTATCAAATAAGCACATTACATATGTGAAAACATGAATCATTTTTTTACCCCGACCGGGACTCGAACCTAGGACTTATGATTACTAAGTCAAGGCGCTACCACTACACCACAGAAGGTTAAAAGGAATCCAACCTTATAGCTTATATCTGCTATACTTAGGAATGAACGCATTCTAACTGAATGCCACTATGTTCATATTACAGATTCCCCAACCTCACTCGTGGCTTCAATTTAGCATTTAATTCAAATCCCAATCTCATTCGGGCCATGAAATATATCAAATAAGCACATTACATATGTGAAAACATGAATCATTTTTTTACCCCGACCGGGACTCGAACCTAGGACTTATGATTACTAAGTCAAGGCGCTACCACTACACCACAGAAGGTTAAAAGGAATCCAACCTTATAGCTTATATCTGCTATACTTAGGAATGAACGCATTCTAACTGAATGCCACTATGTTCATATTACAGATTCCCCAACCTCACTCGTGGCTTCATTTTAGCATTTAATTCAAATCCCAATCTCATTCGGGCCATGAAATTATCAAATAAGCACATTACATATGTGAAAACATGAATCATTTTTTTACCCCGACCGGGACTCGAACCTAGGACTTATGATTACTAAGTCAAGGCGTTACCACTACACCACAGAAGGTTAAAAGGAATCCAACCTTATAGCTTATATCTGCTATACTTAGGAATGAACGCATTCTAACTGAATACCACTATGTTCATATTACAGATTCCCCAACCTCACTCGTGGCTTCATTTTAGCATTTAATTCAAATCCCAATCTCATTCGGGCCATGAAATTATCAAATAAGCACATTACATATGTGAAAACATGAATAATTTTTTTTATCCCGACTGGGACTCGAACCTAGGACTTATGATTACTAAGTCAAGGCGCTACCACTACACCACAGAAGGTTAAAAGGAATCCAACCTTATAGCTTGTATCTGCTATACTTAGGTATGAACGCATTCTAACTGAATGCCACTATGTTCATATTACAGATTCCCCAACCTCACTCGTGGCTTCATTTTAGCATTTAATTCAAATCCCAATCTCATTCGGGCCATGAAATTATCAAATAAGCACATTACATATGTGAAAACATGAATCATTTTTTTACCCCGACCGGGACTCGAACCTAGGACTTATGATTACTAAGTCAAGGCGCTACCACTACACCACAGAAGGTTAAAAGGAATCCAACCTTATAGGTTATATCTGCTATAATTAGGAATGAACGCATTCTAACTGAATGCCACTATGTTCATAACACAGATTCCCCAACCTCACTCATGGCTTCATTTTAGCATTTAATTCAAATCCCAATCTCATTCGGGCCATGAAATTATCAAATAAGCACATTACATATGTGAAAACATGAATCATTTTTTTACCCCGACCGGGACTCGAACCTAGGACTTATGATTACTAAGTCAAGGCGCTACCACTACACCACAGAAGGTTAAAAGGAATCCAACCTTATAGCTTATATCTACTATACTTAGGAATGAACGCATTCTAACTGAATGTCACTATGTTCATATTACAGATTCCCCAACCTCACTCGGGGCTTCATTTTAGCATTTAATTCAAATCCCAATCTCATTCGGGCCATGAAATTATCAAATAAGCACATTACATATGTGAAAACATGAATCATTTTTTTTACCCCGACCGGGACTCGAACCTAGGACTTATGATTACTAAGTCAAGGCGCTACCACTACACCACAGAAGGTTAAAAGGAATCCAACCTTATAGCTTATATCTGCTATACTTAGGAATGAACGCATTCTAACTGAATGCCACTATGTTCATATTACAGAATCCCCAACCTCACTCGTGGCTTCATTTTAGCATTTAATTCAAATCCCAATCTCATTCGGGCCATGAAATTATCTAATAAGCACATTACATATGTGAAAACATAAATCATTTTTTTACCCCGACCAGGACTCGAACCTAGGACTTATGATTATTAAGTCAAGGAGCTACCACTACACCACAGAAGGTTAAAAGGAATCCAACCTTATAGCTTATATCTGCTATACTTAGGAATGAACGCATTCTAACTGAATGCCACTATGTTCATATTACAGATTCCCCAACCTCACTCGTGGCTTTTTTTTAGCATTTAATTCAAATCCCAATCTCATTCGGGCCATGATATTATCAAATAAGCACATTACATATGTGAAAACATGAATCATTTTTTTACCCCGACCGGGACTCGAACCTAGGACTTATGATTACTAAGTCAAGGCGCTACCACTACACCACAGAAGGTTAAAAGTAATCCAACCTTATAGCTTATATCTGCTATACTTAGGAATGAACGCATTCTAACTGAATGCCACTATGTTCATATTACAGATTCCCCAACCTCACTCGTGGCTTCATTTTAGCATTTAATTCAAATCCCAATCTCATTCGGGCCATGAAATGATCAAATGAGCACATTACATATGTGAAAACATGAATCATTTTTTTACCCCGACCGGGACTCGAACCTAGGACTTATGATTACTAAGTCAAGGCGCTACCACTACACCACAGAAGGTTAAAAGGAATCCAACCTTATAGCATATATCTGCTATACTTAGGAATGAACGCATTCTAACTGAATGCCACTATGTTCATATTACAGATTCCCCAACCTCACTCGTGGCTTCATTTTAGCATTTAATTCAAATCCCAATCTCATTCGGGCCATGAAATTATCAAATAAGCACATTACATATGTGAAAACATGAATCATTTTTTTACCCCGACCGAG
>JAXCGZ010000938.1:0-2500 GCA_037179515.1 Halocaridina rubra
TGTCCTCGTGAGACGTTACGAGACACTCAAGTAAAAAACGTGATAGAGATACGTGGATCAGAAGATATTCAATAAGTTTGATTGGGAATCCCGTGATTGCTGACGACATCAGGGTTATCCGGATAGATGAGTACAGATGCAATGCAGATTTACCTTATTTCTAACAATATTTATAACTACGTGTGAGGGACAGAATGAGCTCATTTAATTGGACACTCGTAGGTAGAATGTATGTTAGAAAATTTATTATTCTGGATGAGGAAGTTTTAATTTAAGGTGAGGAGAGTTTATTTAAATATTCACTTATCAGCAGTTCATAAACCCCCTTATAAAATATTTGCATGTATGTCTATGCATGTAATATTAATTATATTTTATTGGTAGAGGATTTAAAATTGAGATCGTGGTAGGCCTCTACTGAAGCCGTGTCAGGATTTCCGAATTTGGGGGGTTATAAGATCGAAGGGTAAATAACACACAGGAAATCCTCCACAGTGCACACGAATTCGAGTGATAGCATCCAACAATGTTGAACTAAGCAGATATCTTAGTTTGGTTATGACACAAGTTACAGAAGAGAAAATCCTTTCTACAACAGCATTGCTCGTAGATGTTGTTAGGCAAGCCATGACAATTCTCCTAATTCTTCAAAATTCGGCCAAATGGTTTGGTCGTGGAAGTCTAATTTATTTACGGCCAGTCATATTTGTATACGGCCAAATTTAAGGAATCTGGCCGCAAAAAACGGCCATCTGACAACCCTGACTGATAACGGTATATTAAATTAAAAAGGTGACTAGAAGGCGGCGGACCTACTTCGGTAAGCTTTATTACGGGCGCTACGCTTTCGGAAATACGTGTCACGATGCTAAAATGTAATTGAATTATCCCAGAGCACTTTTAGTACAAAAGCTGATTAGAATACTAGAAAATATATAGCTTATTATCTTGGATGAAAGGTGACAAGTTACTTGAACATTTGGAAAAAAGTTTGTTTACATTCCAACGAGGGAGTTTTCTCGGAATGACATGTTTGTGTTGTGTATTTTCCACTGCAATTTTTGTGTAACGAAGCAGTGGTTAAAGTATTAAGCAAATCGTCATTTAGGCAGTGTGCACTCATCTTGAGAAATTCTGTCTATGGTTATCAAGGGGCTCGCATATAAGATTCATGTTTTCCCGCGTATTTGCGCCATTATTTTTGACATTGTTTTGTTTGGCGCTCAACTTGAAAACGTACTTGGTGAATGTTGACCTTTACATTACCAGTTTAGAAATAGATCTCATGAAATTTATTGTGTTCTGTTTGAGGGTGAGATAGTAAACACTTTACCAACAATTTTGTTTTAGGTTTAATGAAACGCTTTAAAGCTTTATTTTTGGCAGAAATTCATCATCTCAAAATAAAACCAGTAGATAGACATTGTAGGGTGGAGCAAATGGTAGTATTTTTTAATGCGCAGTAAAAAAAATGCACATGCTAGCCTGTTTTTTTTTTTTACATTGTTAATTTCGGTTAAACCTGTATAATTAATACGATTTTTAGAGTAAGTAGTTATCTTCGTGCCCCCAACGAATTGGTATTTGAAGTATTAGAACCACAACTCGCTTTTTAACTGGGATGAACCGACCAAACATAACTTAACCTAATGTTATGTTACAGTAATTGAACACAAAGTTATTCAAACCATAATGTCTATCATCCATCTTTTGGGAGTGTGAGAGTAAAGACTCTTTCAAACACCCATTGACTTTGAACCTAACACCTAATTTTAATACGGTATTGTAATACATTTCTTATTTAACACTGCACAATAGTGTTATATATATATATATATATATATATATATATATATATATATATATATATATATATATATATATATATATATATATATATATATATATATATATATATATATATATATATATATATATATATATATATATATATATATATAATGCATTAGTAGATTAGTCACGCACTGTATTGAAAGTATGATAACATTAATTTTAAAGTTACTGTACTTACCTCATGCCAAATCTTTATAACTTTGGGAAGTATTTTAAAACACCCCAACCAAAACTTGGTCATGCTTGGATGCTTGTTTTGCAAAAATCTTTGTTTGACTTCTAATCCAATTAGGGTATTATTGCATTATAGGACCACCTCTGTTTTCCAGTTGAAATCAAGGTTTTCTGCTAGTTTTTTTATGTTTTAAGCGAATCTGACCTTCATTTGCTCCGGAAATTAGTCCTTCACTCTGAAAAATTAACCTTTAGTCAAAAATCACTGGGAAAAATTAACTGTTAGTTAAAAATCACTGGCTTTCAGGTAAGTGAAGAGTTGCTGTAGCCGCCCGTTACTCAATTTCAAATCGCGCACTGCGCGTTAATGAAATAATGGGGTTAGGTTAATTTAGGTTAGGTTAGTTCAAAACAAAAAACTACCAAAAAAAATTATTTCAATTGGAAAATAGAGGTGGTCCTATAATGCAAT
>JAXCGZ010000938.1:7500-33828 GCA_037179515.1 Halocaridina rubra
GAATCTAAGGCAGTCAGACTCATTAATAATCCTTCTCTTACTTCTAATCTGGATTCTCTCTCTCTTCGCCGTAAGGTATCTTCCCTTTCGCTTTTCTATTGCTACTACTATCATCACTGCTCTGATGAGTTGGCGAGTTGCATCCCTCCCCCGTGCCAAGGCTGCGTAACACTCGCCAAGCAGCCTCATCCCACAGGTACTGTGTGGAGATTTGTAGCTCGCGGATTGGTCGGTGCAGCGACTGCTTCTTCCCATCTACCTCCAGACTCTGGAACTCTCTTCCTCCTTCTGTCTTTCTTAATTCTAATGACCTTTCATCCTTCAAAAAACAGATCTATCGTCATCTCAGAGCCTAGTCCTCCATATCTGTGGGTCCTCTTTACTTTGACTGTTTTTTTCTGTCTGTCGTTTTCCTTTGTGTGACATTACCTCATCTATGCCTTGTCCTTAACCTTTTTCTTTGTCTTTGTCCTGGTATTTTCTCGTGCCCGGGCCTTTATTGATGAGGGCAGTTTCTGCCTGTCCTGGTGTCACTCATTTAAAAAAAAAAAAAAAACATGGTCTATTAAGTTTGTATTGGATAATGTAAATAATAATAATAATAATAATGCACAAATACATACATAAAATACATGTGTGTGTGTTACTATAGTGTACAGCACAATGCTGTGCTGTATTTATGCTATTACTATTCATTTAAGTTTTATTGCTCTAACTATATATATATATATATATATATATATATATATATATATATATATATATATATATATATATATATATATATATATATATATATATATATATATATATATATATATATATATATATATATATATATATATATAGTATATATATATATATATATATATATATATATATATATATATATATATATATATATATATATATATATATATATATATATATATATACTGTATATATAAATATATTTATACATATATGAATATATTTATATATATATATATATATATATATATATATATATATATATATATATATATATATATATATATATATATATATATATATATATATATATATATATATAGATAGTATATATATATATATATATATATATATATATATATATATATATATATATATATATATATATATATATATATATACTGTATATATAAATATATTTATACATATATGAATATATTTATAAATATATATATATATATATATATATATATATATATATATATATATATATATATATATATATATATATATATATATATATATATATATATATATATATATATATATATATATATATATACTGTATATATAAATATATTTATACATATATGAATATATTTATAAATATATATATATATATATATATATATATATATATATATATATATATATATATATATATATATATATATATATATATATATATATACTGTATATATAAATATATTTATACATATATGAATATATTTATAAATATATATATATATATATATATATATATATATATATATATATATATATATATATATATATATATATATATATATATATATATATATATATATATATATATAGATATATATATATATATATATATATATATATATATATATATATATATATATATATATATATATATATATACTATATATATAAATATATATATATATATATATATATATATATATATATATATATATATATATATATATATATATATATATATATATATATATATATATATATATATATATATATATATATATATATATATATATATATATATATATATATATATATATATATATATATAAATATATATAAATATATATATATATATATATATATAAATATATATAAATAATATATAAATATATATATATATATATATATATATATATATATATATATATATATATATATATATATATATATATATATATATATATATATATATATATATATATATATATATATATATATATATATATATATATATATATATATATATATATATATATATATATATATATATATATATATATATATATATATATATATATATATATATATATATATATATATATATATATATATATATATATATATATATATATATATATATATATATATATATATATATATATATATATATATATATATATATATATATATATATATATATATATATATATATATATATATATATATATATATATATATATATATATATATATATATATATATATATATATATATATATATATATATATATATATATATATATATATATATATATATATATATATATATATATGTATATATATATATATATATATATATATATATATATATATATATATATATATATATATATATATATATATATATATATATATATATATATATATATATATATATATATATATATATATATATATATATATATATATATATATATATATATATATATATATATATATATATATATATATATATATATATATATATATATATATATATATATATATATATATATATATATATATATATATGATATATATATATATATATATATATTCATGCTTATATATACATATATATACATATACATATATATGCATATATATACATATATATACATATACATATATATACATATATATACATATACATACATATATATATATATATATATATATATATATATATATATATATATATATATATATATATATATATATATATATATATATATATATATATATATATATATATATATATATATATATATATATATATATATATATATATATCCCAAAGACCAGGTTTTGGTAAGTCTTTAACAAACCTCAACCAAACATCTGGAAAGATTGGACGAAGCTGTGTCAATGTAAGAACAGCCCGATCTGGTATGGGATCATCGAAAAATGAATTGGTTGCCAAATCAAAAGTGGATTCAAAGTCTGGGACAAGTGGGACCTCCAAGCTTCATTCTACAGTACTGTCAGAAAAAACATTGTTAATCAGCACTGACAATTTGTTCAGGTATAGAATGTTTCATATAATTTTGTTTTAATCCATTGGTAATAAATTCATATACAGTTAATATCCCTGCAGTATACTTCCTTACTATATACAAATCACAATATAATTTTAGATACCCTTGTACATTTATTGAATTTTCAAAATTCACACTTTGTATTAGCATAATACTGAATGCTTACATTGCCCATACTGATAACGTCAACATTATAAAAAAGTAGTATATAAATGTATTAAGACAGTTTTTTGGTTCTACATTAAAATACATAGTTTTAATCGGTATCTATATATTTATTACAGATTTTATTTGTTTTAGTACATAATGGTCTATATCATTTATGCTCCAATTTTTTCATTTATAGCCAAACTGTAGTTGGTGGCATTGGCCCTGAAGGGAAAAGACTGGGTATTACCAAGAAAGCTGATACAACCATTACAGCTCTCCCTGACCTCCCTGATATATCAGCAATAAGACTTCATTCTATCTCTAGTGACAAGAGTGAAAATATTATCTTGCAGAGTGGTTCCAGTGATAATAGCTCTAGTGTAAGTTTAGCTAATATTTTTTGTTACTGCTTACTCTAGGTAGATAATATTACTATATAAGTGTAACTTACAATTTTTAGAGGTCTTATCTCATAGAGGATTTCATTTCCGACTTTTCAATTATTTTGAGACGTGTGTTTTTAATTTTGCAGCAAGGATGCAGTGAGATAATGGAAGAAGTTCTTGCTGATGACCTGGAGCAAGAATGTCTGCGTTCCCTACAAGCTCTTTACATTGATGTTAATGGTGATGATGTGTTTGAAAAACAGATAGATGAATTAAAGGTGTGTCCAGAAATTCCTGGCTTGATCTTTTCTGTTTTTGTCTAATACTATGGGTATAAGGCTAATGATACCTGGTATTGTGCTTAAATCGGAGAGCCCATATTCATAACTTAAATTTAGCATTGTTAGAATTATCATCTCTATATGTTAAATTCTTGAAAGCCTCTCCTGATAGAACGGAAAGTAACTAAGAGATGGTCACTGTAAATTTAGATGATAAAATTATTCGTGTTTCTGTTCATGACATATCAGTTTATCTTTTATTATTATTATTATTATTATTATTATTTTTATTATTATTATTATTATTATTATTATTATTATATATCTAGGCACAGGTTCTGTTTCTAGACCAACTGTGCCATGAGAAACAACAAGGAGTGAATAACCAGAAGAAAATGTTGAATTTGATTCAGCAATATCAGAATGTTTGTGAGGCATACACCATGAATAAGGAAGTAATATGTAAAGCTGTTGGTAAGAGGATGCAAAACAGCCTATTAAGTTATTATAAATTATTCAGGCTCTGTATATTATGAATACTTGTGTTGTCATGTTCTCACGACTAAAATCTTACAATTTTGTGCATTCATGAAGTAAATAGATTTATAAGGATATGTTATTCGTAAAAGTATAATTAGGATTGTAATAATTACAGTGAAGTAATTATGCTTTAATGGTACTTCCAAATCAGTTTACAAATAATTGGTGATTCTTAATATGCTTGTTGCCAGAAGATTGTTTTAGGTATTACATCTCTATATGAAATTCATATTGGTATTCCTGATTTTTCTTATATTCTAGGCTTGTAATAATTGGAAAGGTCAAATTGCAGTGATAAATTAAATGGATTTAGATGATTTCTGAGATGTGCACTCTCATCAATAGTCTCATTTCATAACACCAGTGATAGTAAATATAAACTCATTATTATGATAGCTCTTCATATGTTATTTTTGGAGTGAAAGGTATTACTAATGTGGCTTTTAATTGTTCATATTAGTTATGGAAGGTGATACTTATTTTCCTTAGCATGGGAACTGAAAGCAGTCAGAACCCACCTTTCACAAACTATCTATCAATTTTATTTTCCCCGTTTGTTATAATTACTGTGTGATTAACATTTCCTGTGATTTCAGAGAAATTTCCTGCAACTGAGAGTGCCCTAAAAGTTTTAACAGAAGAATTAGAAAAGAATCTTCATCAAATTAGATTGGAAAATCTCCATATTCCAGAAAGCCACAAAGAATATAGAGGTATAAGAATACTCTCATTGGATATAATTAAAAAAGCTATTAAGTTCATTGGGAAAAGAGAAGCTAAATTGTATATAAAAAAGGTGTTGAAATTATTGTTTCTTTTGGGGTTGACCACTTTTCTTCATGTTGCAAAACTTGGTTTCATGTATTAAATAAAAACAGAGTACAGTGTTTTCAGTCAGTGAGTTTTGTATATTCTAATGATAGCACATTATAGTACAACCCTTCATTACTGTAGCAAAAAAAAATTGTGTATACTGATTATTAATTTATGGTGTGATGCAATCAGTTTTATGCCACAGACTCCCTCTTCTATTAAGGGCTAGGACGGTGCCTTCTAACGAAGAACTTTGCTTTTAGCATGTCCGACCATTACCCCGAGTGAATGCCCTCTTTAACCTCAGACTGTGGGGACCGCGATCCCACAACCTGATGAATCAAAGCCGTGAACATTATTGACAGGCCATGGCTGCCTCAATAATACCATATAGTGTATGATTAGATAATTCGTAAGGAATGTAGATGTGAAAGTATGATAATTGTGTCAATCTCAATTTCAGAGGAGCTTGTAGCTGCTTTAGAAAATCAAATAGCTTGCTTAAATGAACTTCAAACTTTGGTGATACCAAAATCTCACCAGCTTTCTGCCACAATAAATCTACTGGATGATCTTCAAAATAATGCTCATCGTATTCAGCAGTAAGTTTCGGCTTCAAGCCTTGATATTTGCTATAAATCTTAATATTCATATAATTTATTAGCAATGCCAGACATATTCTCATCTTCAGCCTCAGTCTTGAAATGTGTTTTTAGTTTTAAATTGTAAAAATTGCATTCATTTTAAATATTGCCAGACTTTTTTACTCAGTTTGATATTTGGTATGAACCATATATCTTGAAGGTAAAATATAAGATTCAAGCTTAGAGTTTGTGATTTGTAGAGAAATTTAGTTAATTTGCCTTTGTAATTAATGTTAGAGTTATGTCTCATATTTTGCTTTGGTTGAGAGCACCTTTTGATAATAAATCAGAGTTTGGATTTCATACGAGTAGTTAGAGCATGTTTGTGCATATAATATACCTATGTACTTTATTCAAACAGATATGAAAGGGAGGTCACTCAAGCAGCTGCATTAGCTATACAAGAGGCATCATTGCAAATAAGTGTCCAGCAAAGTAATATGAAGGAATTGCGGAGTTCATGAGTTTGGTGTAATGCCTTGATGCATAGTTAATCAAAGTTTTCACTGGAATCTGAAGATACTAGATATCCTGCATATAAAAATTATTAGTACGTTTATTACAAGGGGAAATATATAAAATGTTGATTATTAAAGTAATATTAATTTTGTTACGGTTTATGATTTGCAATACCCTATTTTACTTTATGGAGGCATTAATATGCTACTCTGCATCATTGATATGTAGCTATAAACTCATAACATAGAAAGTATTTAATAAAATCCATGACATATTGGTGTATTTTCAGAACATATGAGAAAAAATATTTGTTGTAAGAGGATTGACTTGAGTACTGTAACCTTTGGGTTCCCGATGAGCTTGACTTGTTTCCACAGCATGGTAAGCTGTTTGTTACTCTATGCTTGCTGGCAAAGGTTCTTTCTTATTAATTATGAGGTTGTTTTTAGAGGATTTGGATTATATGATACGTAAAGCATCCCTGTTGTAAGCAAGAACAAGAGTCTTTACTGAAGATTAGGAAGATAGTTTACAGTACCTTTTTCCATCACCTGGGTATTCCGGATTTTAGGATTCATGGAGGATTGATAAAATAGGTAAAGAGAGGGTGCTGATATCCCTAAAGATGAGAGGGTATTATTATTGTACCCTGAGCTGCCTGGTAGATCAGCCTAGAGACCCCAAAGATTATTGGCGATCCTGGCCTTTCCTCCAGAGCTCTCAGAGAGAGTATAATTGTTGGTGGAATATGTAGTTGTGTATGATGCAGTCTTACATAATATATGTCCTGGGTTGCTCTCAATGTCTCCAGCTAAAAAGTCTTTCTATGTATAGTCATTTCTCGGTGCAGAAAAAATTGTTATTATATGTTACATTGAGAAATTAGGTAATCACCCAGGTGACCGAAAGCTTTCCCAGGTTATCATGCCTCTGTCTTTAATTATTGTTTACATTTTCAGTTGATTCTAATTGAGGAAAAGGGAAAAAAATTACCTGATGTGCTAAATGTCAAAATATGTCGCAGGCAAAAATGTAGCCAAAAGGTTGGCCATTTTCCCTATTCTAATCCCAGGGTATTATGTACGTTATTTTATTTCTGCTTATTGCTTTACCCTTTCTCTATTTTCATATTTATATATGTGGTTATTGATGATGCAACATCTAGTTCATTTCCAGTTTCCAGTGGTGTTCCACAGAGTTCTAATCTTTCACCTATTTTCCCACTCTTCATCAATGATATTCAGTCCCCATCCTCTCTTTTCTATGCCTTTGTTGATGATTCTCCCCTTCATGTTTCCTTTGCCTATCTGCTGCTCAAAATCAATCTTGTATCTTTCTTTCATCAACTCTCAACTCAGATTTATAGAGGATCTGAGTGGGGCACCCAAAATTTAGTAAAATTTAATTCCTTTAAGACTCAATATTTTGCTTTTTTTTTTTTTTATTTCTTCTCGTGATAGCCCTATTGTTTTCAAAAACAACGAAATTTCTGCTCTCATGTCTAATAACATTGGAAATCAGATAGCCTCTTACACTTGGAGGAATCTTATAATTTAAACTGCTAAAACTACATCTAAGAAATTGGAAGTTATATTTCACTATCTTCATTATTTTTCCTCATCTCTATTTATAAAAATCTATAAACGTTTTATCCATTCTTCTTGGAATACTGCTCTCACATACAGGGTGCTGCTTACGCTTATATTCTTGGTAGGGTAAATCTAAGGGCATCAAATGAATCCACGACTGCTCTAACTTTTAATTTTGATTCTCTTTTTCTCTGCTGTAAGGTATCATTTCCTTTTTCGTATTAGTACTATTTCCATATTGATGCCTTGATGAGTTGCATTCCTCCGCTACTGGGAGAGTGATACATACCCCAAGTAGGCTCATCACAGCTACTGTGTGGAGATTTATAGCTCTTGGATTGGTCGATGCAGCAATGGCTTCTTTCCTTCCACCTCCAGACTTGAACTATTCTCCTTTTGCAGCATTAGCTCCATTGATTGCATTTTTATGTTTAAGAAAAAGTACTGTTTGTTATTCTGAATTGCATAGCAAGATCACAGACACATGCCATTTCTTTGTTTTGCTATGATTTTTTTTATTTCCACCTGTTGTGGCTCTAACCACTTATTTTTCACTTTGGTAATATTTCTTACCTTCTTTGGCCTCATGGTGGGTTAGTAATTTATTAAAAAAAGCATACTTAAAAACAATGAAATAGTCATCTCTTAACTTGCGCATTCAAAAATTCCGTCATTTGATTACCTGCAATACAAATACAAAAATCTGAAAATCTTCAAAAAGTAAAGGCCTGTCCAGACAAGCGACCGTGTCTGTCGGGCTGCGCAGTTGATTACATGGCAGAGGTGATGAATGGGTATGCAATGGCCCATGGTGCCAGTACCTTGTCAAGTGTCGTACGATAAACATGGTGGCCAATACTGCTCAGAAGAAACTGTAGTGTAGCATAATAAGTGGTGTATGTATAAAAAGAAAGAACAAAATGAAGAGAATATGGCGCAAAGATTGGCTAAATAGAAGAGATGTTAACTTACATCTGGCAGTGTCGTACCAACAATACTTGCCTCTGACCACTGGGCACTAGTTGGTAATTTTGTTTAACAAGGGCACAGACAATTAACTGGTTTGCCCATTATAAGAGCCCGATGACAGGCATGCCCGCTCATTTGGACATGCCTTAAGTGGAACATGCATCATATGCAAAGATTGAATTTAGCATGCACAATGAAATTTAATCATGGCATCCAATACTGCGAGGTAGAGTGAGTGAGAAGACCATGAGAAGGCAAACTTTGGAGTGTGATCTTGTGTTGCTATGCGTGTTGGCTTCACAGCATTCATGACATGTTCTAAATTTCCTTTTAAGCATTGTGGTGTATGAAAGTCACTTAAAATATATAAGTTCTAAGAGCAGTGATGAAAACCTGTATTAAGCTTACAGCAAAGGTTAGAAGTGTTAGAGCATGGAAAACGATGCTATCATCCCAGGTGGTGCAGAAATGGGGAAGTTTAGCATTCACTCAGTGAAGCTACTTGAAAGAGAAATTTGTAGCAACACTGGTGTTTCTCCTGCATTGTCTAAAGTAGATTCCTAAGTTCATGAAACAGTGCTTGTGAAAACTGAGAGAGCATTAAATTTGTGGCTAGATAAAATGCTGCCAGAACGTATTCCAATTGATGGGTATATCTTGCACAAGAAGGCGCTTCAGCTTGGTGAAAGTTTAGGTGGAGGTGCTAGCACATCAAAAATGAAGTTTAGAGTTAGCAAAGGATGGCTGCATTGGTTCCTAAAGTTCCATACCCTTAAAAATTTGTAGATTATGGGTGAAGCGGTGTTGGCCAACATGAGGCAGCAGAGGCTTTCCTTGATTATTTCAAGAAAATAATTGCAGAAAATCGTCATCTTCCAAAACAAATCATATACTCATGTTTTGTCAGCATAAGATGGCTTTGATGACAGTGTTTCTTTTTCCTGGACCATCATTCATCTCTTTATTCCTGTAGTCAAAAATATTCCGAGGAGGGGCTGCCATTCAGTGTCTTTATTTTACACAACACGCCCAGCCATCCCAAATCGTTTCAGTACGAGGTTGAAAATGTGGAAAATTTATTCCTGCCGCCAAATGCAATACCACTTGATCAAGGCATCATAAAGTGTGTGAAGGTGATGTACACGCACCTTACCTTTGCCAAGCTTTGTGCTGCACATTATGCTAATCCAGATAGTACTATATAATGCAATTGCAGAAAAACTTCACAGTTGCAGATTCGGTGATAATTATTGCTGAGGCTATCAAATCTATTGCCTGCTGAAAGATTTTATTGAGTAGAGTAGTAAATGAATTCAAAGGCTTCCTTACAATCGATGTTTAGGTTAAGAAGGAATTGCAGATAGCTAAGAAGTTGGTTGGGAAAGCTCGGACGTGGTTGCGTAAGATCTCAAAACTCACATTTACGAGCACCAACAAATACTTAGTGACACTGATATAGAGGAAATGGTGCAGTCTTCTACAGAAGAGAAAGCAGAAGCCTTTAAGGAAGTTGACTGTGGACATGGAGAATGGAAAGTAGATGGTTTTCGAAGGTTTTCATGAAAGTTCAGAAGTTAAACAATCTTGTGATGGAACTGGACCCTTCAATGCAACAAAACATATCTGTCATTTGAGGCATTACTGAGACCGTCTCAGACAGCATAGTAGCTGTGTGGCCAATGTGCCACGTGGACCAAGGTTTACATTCCAAGAGAAAAAAAAAGTTCAAATACTGAAAACCATGGTTTTATTGTATATATATATAGGTAGATAACCTCCTGATAGGGGAGTATAAAAACAACAAGTTATAGTAAAGAACAAGTTATTACATTATAGTATTGTTGAAACAGTAGAAAATATATTATGGCATCAATAAATAGTGTAGACTCCTTTGGTGTCTCACATAGCTTGCAGTATGATTGGAACACTGATTCAGAGAACAGTGCTGAACTTAGGATCCTCCAACACATCTTGCAGATGTCTTACAAACTTGTATTTTGAATACCAACCAATGTCACACTCTTTGTTCAAGTTAGCTTCGACTCTGTCTTTCAGGATACCTCCAGTATGTTCAGTCAGGTGAATTTCCAGGCCAGTCAACTTGATTGAAATAATCAGGTCCAGAGGCTTTCATCAGTATTTCTACAAAAGTATGGAGCACTTAGCGGTGAAAACACAGTCGGTATCCAACACATTTCCAGATTCTTTCAAGAATGAGATTGCCTTTTCCTCCAATATCTTTTAGCAAAAGTAAGATACTTTCTATCTGTCCTCATTGTTTACCCACTTCTTAGTATTGTTCATTGTCTTTAGTTACTTCCACACACACTATGTCCTGATCCTGTCGTTCTCAAAATTATGATGACAAATAGTCTAAGCTAAGAATTCATCATTTGAGCAGTAGTGAAGGGAGTTCCTCCTCCTCGAGACAAAAAGTCACAAAACCATAGATGATATTCCTCTTAACAGCAGATTCCATGAGCTTTGGAAGCACATAAAAAGCCTTCATCCCTCCTATCATGCTATATTGAGGAACCAACAACCAATTCATAGTCCTCCCTTAGTGTTCATTCATCTCTTGCATAATATTTGCATTGCCTTTGTGTTTCTTCCTGCATGATTCTGCATTGATGTTTTCTGCGTAATTGGGAGGTCTTTCTGCTGTATCAGAGCCAAAGGTAATGTGAACATCGTCATATCCCTTCTTTCAGTCGTCAGTATCCCATTATTTACTTAGGTCTAGTTTGTTGGCGATCCACTTTTGGGTAATGAAAGTAGCTTAGCTTCTGTGGCCTAATGGTAGGCATTCATCCACATTCGATCAACAAAAACTACTTCACTGTCTCCAATTTTGGAGACCATTGGTAGCCCATAGAAAAAGGTTATGCACCACCCTGTATATAATACTTCACCTCTTGCATACTTCTCCCCTCTTGTTCTTCCGACCTTCTTTTATTTTTGTCTCCACAAGTAAATGGAAACCAGCAGCCTCTTTATATTAGGCATTTACATCCAACAACATTTCCTTTATTCATCACATGGGACGTACGGTAATTTTCATACTAAATCTTCTACACAGCTTTACTAACCAATCCATTCTCACCTTTCAGTTTGGAATATTAAGCTTTGCAGGTACAGTCTGTCTGTATCACCCATCTTTTCAATTAGATTTTTAACTAAATATCTGTTCATTTGCTGTAAATCTTAGTTCATTATATTCCATTCAAAATGTTCTTCCTTGCTGCTAGCAATATCACTTCTATCAGTCTTCCTATCATCAATATTAATATGAAATTATTTTCTTTCTACCCTGTCACAACTCATATTTTTCCATTCATTAAAGTTGCTACCTTCCTCATCAATTAATCGTCCTTTGTTTACACCTAAAATTCTACCACTTAGTAATTCCAGTTTATTCCTTTCTTTCCTTTTAAATTCATATTACCTAATACCAGTAAAATCAGTTTTTTGTCATGAAGCATTTTTCCCAGTTTTGCATCTCTTTACCTCCACACCACATTCATTCCTGAGAGTGGTGCAAAAGCTCTACCCCAAGAGAAAATGAGTATGTAAGAAAATTCAAAATAATGTAATCTCCTTGGAATATTTTTACATTAAAACTAATAAGGCAAACAATAAAATCACCAAACCTTTAATAAAATAATGAATAAGTAAACATACTCAATAAATCTATCTGGTTTATTTTAAGACATAATACATAATATAAATTCACTGTAAAAGTCTATAAACACATTAATACAAATATTGATGGGGCTTGTTAAAATCTACAACTCTAATAGCTACAACAACAATTATAAGCCTCAGGTAGCAACAAAAGGACCTATAAGATAAACTGACTATGTACAAAACTCTCCTTTTGACTATACATTCAATATGCATTAAAAAGACTAGCTAATTAATTTCCTTACTTCTCTTCCTTGTGTCATTACCTATTTTGAAGACCGTAAAATTTTGATAGTTTTATTTTACGTTGTGAGAGCTGTGTTCTTATAAATCAAAGAATGTACAAAACTCTGGTTCTCAAAGTCTGCTTTTTCTCTATTTCATGCTGAAAAAGTGACTATGTTTTTCCTTAGGAGTCATTACTGGCTGAGAAAATAAGCAGCTCCACTTTTATTACCGTACAAGTTGAATGGTAACAGATTATATTACCGAAGTAGAACAGAGTGCCAGGTGTTTGCACTTGAAAGCAATACTAGTATTTATTATTACAGCTTACTTCTCTAAATTGTATAAACTTCATGACCATAAATAGTCACTGATTACTGACTACATATTTTTTTGTAATGGCATTGATACATTTAAACTGCTTTCACTATAGGTTCTTCCCAATCCATGATATATCCTTCAGTCCTACATTTATCTTCATAATCCAGCATACTACAGGAAGTGTATAAGAGAAACATAGGTCACTCACTATTTGCAAATTAGATACATAAAGATCCTTACAAAAATTTCTATATTCTGTAGTTCTGACATGGCTTTTACTCACATAATGTACATGTTACTTCATTTCATACAGGTGCATTTTATTGTATATTAACCAAACAAGTTTTGGTCTATATCTGTATGATGAAGGGGTTAATTGAGACCTGCCTTAGTCAACATAAATGTTCATTCAATAGTACAAAGCTCATTAAGTAAATAATAAGCTTCTGCTCTACATTATCTTCTATAATGTGCATATAATACATAACACTTTTACAATTGATAAAAGTTTTTATATTAACAAACAAGTCATAATAAACTACATAGATTTATCGACCACAAGGACAATAATCACTTTTAAGCACCTAAAATAACTCACAGATTTTGAATTTTCCTGTGTTTTTAATTATTTAGTTATGACATTGTTAATTTCCCATTTTTCCTCATTTTACATTTATATAACGTAATTTCTACATCACATACATCTATGTCGAAATAAGAGCGGATGATAAATATTATGTACACTGGAGCTCCCTTACGTGTGTTATTATGAAGGTTAAAAAAGTTTTGACCTGATACCTCTACATAAAGAATAAAAACTCTAATCTTATCAAATAATGACATACTATATTTCAAGAGATAAGAACATTTCATATGTTTTTCTATAAGCATTAATCATTACCTTGAATATGAAGTTCAAGATGCGTTTTTTCCACTGGTTCATTAATTTGATGTACTAGCGAGTCTTTATTTGTTTGTTTCAGAACAAAACGACCCTTGTAATTTGAAAAAAAGAAAAGAAAAAATGAGTAGAATTATTAACATAGTAAAAAATACGACTGTATCATTCACTGAGGGAAGAGCATCTGATAAACAGGTTATCAGATATTATTCCTATGAAGGAAAAACATCTAATACACAGATTATCACATATTTTTCCTTCATAGAGTGATATGGATGTATCAGTGCACGTTTCAAAGAGTTATTATAATTGTAGTGAAAATACCTTAATAGGCAGTGCATTGTTCAGTTATTAATGAGTATGAAAGGCATAGGGTAACATTGCAGATACTAATGTCGAACTTGGATACATATTTTTTTTCTTTTTTTATGTAAGACACTGGGATAGGCAAAGAAAATTGCTCTTATTGGGCCCGGATTAAAAGAATACATACAAGAAAAAGTAGCAGCTTAAGGACAAGATAAAGACAATAATCATTATGAGAAATATAGCAATAAGGTACCGAGATAGGGAGTGTTGGGACTTGTCAAATGTGATGGGTGAATGAGAGATTTGTAATGAATACAAGAATATTTGGTGTCAACAAGTTTGTTCTTCCACCTAATTCCAGGGAAACTGCTGTCACATAATACAGCTGGTAAGAAGTACAGACTAAAGTGTATTTCTAACAAGTAACCGTTGTAAAGATAAGTTTTTACAGAAATTAAACATTCTCAAGTTATAAAGGCTTCTTCATGATATCAAAGTAGTGGAGTAGGCTTACATTTTGCTACATCTTGTATCCTTAGTAGACTGCAAACATTATATTTTATATTATAATTCATCTAGTAATATATATTCGCAACAGTTTGGTGATGTGTATACATTACATGAGCACAGATGAATTACAGATAGAATTCTTTATCATAACTTGCCTGGGTACTATCCTGGAACAGTTTTAAAAGAAAGTTATTATGGTTTCCATCAATATTCGGACTTGTTACTTGATCAAGGAAAGATATTATTTTCTTGTAATAAATAGCACTTGTTGGAACTGTGTTACTGTTCTTATCCCTACTGGACTTGTTACTTGATCAAGGAAAGATATTATTTTGTTGTAATAAATAGCACTTGTTGGAACTGTTACTGTTCTTATACCTACTCTAAAAATAAGGCTATATCCTTTAGTATAAAAAAACACAGTTATTTTTAAGGTCTATTAGTTAATCATATCAAGATAGCAGATTTCTTTCTGGTTTCATTTCCCATATTACTTGTAATAAAGATTCTAAGGTTCACCATATGTGGAAATTGTATTTGGATAGATGCGACTTATGCACTGTGTAAATGTCGCAGCTTAGGATTAGATGTGTATTATATAATTTTTGTGGGTTAATGATTCACAGAATTTTAAGGATATACTGCAGATCATTCGTAAGAACATATTGGCAATAGACATTCCTGTTACTTTATTTTTTTTTAATTATTCTTTGAATTTGGAATTAGGTGGATTCTATCCAAGTGAGGTGTTTAGTTAACTCTGCTTCCCATGCTCACTCTGACTTTATTTCTTACTATATAATTCCTCCTTTCCAGACTGATATGGGTGGTTTCTATTCAAATGACGTGATGAGTGTCCTCTGCCTCCCATGCTCACTTTCCTTAGATTATCTCTTACTATGGATATTCTGCTTTCTTTCTCTGGGGTAGAGGATAATATCGCCTTCATGCTCCCCTTTGTGTCATAAAAGTTGACTGAATGGAGTGGAATGAATGGACTGGGAATCCGTCCCTCTGTATTTTCCTCTTGCAATGAGTTAATAAGAACATAAGGGGCGAATTCTAGTAGAACTCCAGTCAGATCCCTAGTGATAGGGTCTCTCTGTATGAGCATGGTTTGACGTGAGTGTGAGTTAAAGGGAGGTTATTAGTGGTATGGTCATATAAAGAGGGATTGATGTGTTAGCACTGAATGAAATAAAGTTGAAAGGGAAACGTAAAGTGCATTTTGGGATGTGGTATCTTGACTAAATTGAGGGCAAGGAGGAGGAGGGGTGGCCCTCTCAGTAAGTGAAGAGATAAGCAAGTGTGTAGTTTAGTGGAAGGAAGATAAAGGTTTATATAGGGAAACATGAGATTGGAATGCGAGGTTTAGGCATTTGTGAGTATGTTTCTCGGAGAGAGAGAAGCGAGCAAGAAAGAATAGTTATGGAACAACTGAAATGGGTGCTTGGAAGACTTGGGAATGAATGTGAATGTGAGTTGATGGGATTGTGTAGGAAACTAGCTAGTGTACAGTGTAACTGGTAAGTATGTTGTACCTGGTTGAAATAAGAGTGGAGAGAAATGATAAAAATGTGTATTAAGAAACAGATGATAATTGCTACTACTGTGTTCAAAAAGAAGGCTCTGCACAAAAATACATGGATTGGAGTAGATGATTAGTAAAGTAGTTGAGACCATTAATGGATTACGTAGTGGTGGAAAAGAGTATTGGTTTTGAGTACTGAGAGGAGCTGTTGGTGGAATATTTGATTATTATTTAGCAGAGAAGTGAGAGTGCAAGATATAGGTATGAGTAGAGAGAGGTTGTGTATAGGTGACACTGGCAAAAGGGACTTCTCGCACCTACTAGCAAAGTAGACTCGCAAAGGTGGGTGTTGGGGGGTTGCCTTGAGATGAGGTGGTGGGGGTAAACCAGCTATGGTTGTCAGGACCCACTACAGAAAATCCTTGTCCATTTACCCTGTGGATTACCCGGAAATCTTTTATCGCCACAGAGAGCTACGAAAAGAGACTTGAGATATAATAGCTTTTGATGAACGTCTGCTTTGCTTTGGCCACCTTCTCTTATAATAAAGACTGTGGCCACTAATGTGTATAGGTATCAGATTTATATGTACTATATTTTCTATACCAGATTCAGTAACTGGACTAGGTTACGGTGAGGAGCACTCCTATTTTCAGTATTATTTCAGTGGGAAAGAAAAAAATATACACTTGAATTTTCTTTTTGTTACATGAGGAGCCTTAGAAGGATTGGGAAGCAGAGTGCTGGAAATTTCTTTTTGTAAATGACTTTATTTTCTTGACATAAATAATTGATATATGAAATAGTCAAAGTATACTAAAGCTATGGTATCTCAATTCTCCTGACAGCACGGAAGCTACTCACCTACTTTGCTTAGATTGGACACGTTGTCAAAGTTGGAACAAAAGGGTCCTAGGAATCATAAATCTGTACCTAATCAATCTAACTCTTAGATGGGTCATGTTGTTTAGTTTTTGTTAAGGGAACAAAATATTAATTTGTCTAAGCTATACCACCCAATAGTATAATGTGAAAGCTTGTCCCCTTTACACTTGTCATATTCAACCTACGGGGAATAACGTATTAAATCTAAGCCACCAAATAAATTTGGAAAAATGTTCAAAATAGGATGCGACGTCTTTAAACATATATTCCTCTTCAAGACCAAATGTTAACAATGTACACATAGTCAGTGCCACCTCTTTTCGAATAGGACATTATTAAGTGCTACATTCGAGTGAGCTATTTACAGTTGATGTAATAACACAATGTATGCACATTTTATATTCTACAGTATGACTATAGTCAAAAGAATGGGCACCACAATATTTATCTAATTATCTCCTAATCGAGTCTAGTTTTTCAATAGCTTAATGGTATGGGAGGAAAATAAGAATTCTTGAATTCTAGTTATAACTAATCTCTCAATTAAAGGCAGTGTATAAAGTATATAATAGATTAATGCAGTTATCTCTAAAGTTAAAAGTAAACTGGTAATCATGATAGCAAACTGTATAATAGACCCTGCAAATATGAGGTTTCTATGAATTATATAGGCTGTAATTATTACTGACGCTACTTTGTGTGAAGAATCTCCGAATTTCATTTTATGCAATACGACCAAAAATTATTTTGATACTATTTTGTATGCACTGAGTTTTGGCTTAAGAACGATAATTATTTACTCTAAATAGTGCAATACCTGTAAATTCTCTGTATTTATATAGAAAACCAAAGCCATAAAACATCTCTACATTCTACTGCCTATGGATCTACAATTCAGTCTCTTTATATTTTATATCTACTAAAGATGCATAAAGGTACATGTTCAAGTAACAGTTAAATTTTTACTAATATGAGAACATAATTTTAGTGTACCAAAATATGTCTTAACTATGTACATTAACAAAACTGTCCATATACACAGCCGTTTAAAAACACAGATATAATTGTGTGTATATAGCTCATTTTCTATATTTCCAAACCACGACAAGTGGCTCTACTTTACAGATATTAAATACTTTCCATACAGTAAAGCAGAAAAATCATTCTCATAGTACAGTATCTGGAATGTAAACAGACTTTAATAAAAAATTAGTGTGAATTACATCAATGGCATGTATTCTAACATTAACTAATAATAACTCTGCAAAAGGGAAAAAGATGGTAATCCACCATTCTAAAGAAAGTATGCAGGGATCCATAACCAAAATAGGAGTTTTGCAAATGAGGAGAAATTGGTTAACCAACAAGTCGAAGAAAAGTATTTTGGCATTCGTACTATCAGAGCAAATTTTGTGAATTGAAATGAAATGGAAAAAAAAAATACCATACATTCATCCCCTCCATACAGAAATGAATAATAATTACAATAAACCCCCCAAAGTACATTATATATATATATATATATATATATATATATATATATATATATATATATATATATATATATATATATATATAGTGGTTCCTACTTCGCGGAAATTCACCTATCGCGGCCGGTCCCGGAACCGAATCCCCGCGATAAACGAGGGGTTACTGTGTATGTATATATATATATATATATATATATATATATATATATATATATATATATATATATATATATATATATATATATATATATATATATATATATATATATATATATATATATATATATATATATATATATATATATATATATATATATATATATATATATATATATATATATATATATATATATATATATATATATATATATATATATATAGTTTAAAACAAAATGTAACCACTGATTAAATTTGGTTGCATGTGAAACAATCCTATATACATAGTACAGTAGTTTGGGTACACTTCATTTTTCAATATGTGAACCAAAGAACCTGTGCCATCAGACACTTTGGTTAATTATCGTTTCTACTTAACAGCATAAAATTGTAACGAATGGAAACAGATGTGACTAGTTAGAATTACAAAAGGTCAATAAGAAGGGTAAATGGTGACACTGTCAGTCTGTTCTTGCTTATCCTTTTATAAAAGTTACAGGAAGAAAATGCTTTGATCACAGTACAACTGGATAAGTGATCAGTCAATAAATATACAATGGAAATAACAGTGATAGTCATAACATTGTTATACATAATACAAGAGGATTTCCCTCTATGTATTATATTCCCTGTTCTTATCAATATCTTCAATTATAGTATGGTACCTTAAAACATGATTATAAAAAAGTAAAAAATTACAAGACCAATATGATTACACAGATACAAGACATAATTTGGAGCATATTGACAACTTTTTAAATGGTGTAATAAGTTCCTTCATCAACACTCACTTAAGAACAAGGTTACAGTCATTGTTTTGCTATCAAAGGCAAAGGGCAGTGATGGTTAACACTCCCAACATATACGTTTATCCAAGAATCTCTGGCCTCTATTCACCAAATAAGTTCAAAGAACAAGATATTTATACAGGGGGTCCTCGGTTTACGATGTTTCATTGTTGCTATGACTCTCCCAAAAACTATTAATCAATAATTTTTTCCACCAGCGTGGTTTGTGTTGTAAATATGATTTTCGTGCGATGAGCAGTTTGTTGAGCGTGGCGGAAGAATACGTCGTCATGCGGCGTATGTTAAGAACCAAGTTTGATTTACAAAATTACCTAATACATTGTCGAAAATACATCTTCATGCGGAACAGTTTGTTGAGGGTAGCGGAAGAATACATCGTCATGCAGAATTATTGTGTATGTATATATCAAGTTGATGGTTTTGTCTATTTATTTGTTTATGTATTTAGTTATGTGAAGGACCTAGTTTGCATTTATTTTCTAAATTACCAAATACATGCACATAGCTGTAAACACGAACTTTGCCCTCGGAACGGTTTGTTGAGCGTGCCTGAAGAATACTCCATCACTCGTAAATATAATCTTCATGCGGAACAGTTTATTGAGGGTAGTGAAAGAATACATCGTCATGCAGCATTGTTGTGCATGTATATATCAAGTTAATAGTTTTCTTTATTTATATGTTTACATATTTGGTTATGTGAAGGACCTAGTTTGAATTTATTTTCAAAATTATCAAATATATGCACATAGCTGTAAATACGACTTTGCCCTTGGAATGATTTGTTAAGCGTGGCTAAAGAATACTTCATCACATGGCATTAAACTGAGGAAGACGTGTCGCCCACTTCCTGCTCATACACCATTCTATTCTCGTGCTCATTCGCTTTTCAGTTTGTTTCGCTCATGTTGTGATAGTTTTTGGCCTGTATTATGCTTCCCAAGAGTATAGAAGATTCTTCTGAAGCCAGTGCTTTGAAAACAAGGAAAGCCATTACCATGGAAGTAAAATAATGCAGAGGTATATTAAAACCCAGAAGAGAGATGGATATTCATTACACATCTTTTATAATCCCTTCACATCTGATAGGTCATTACACTCTCCATCTCTGTTCTCTTTACAGCCTGATAAAGGCTGTTTTATTTTATCATTTTTGGGCCGTCAAAAAAAAAAAAAAAAAAAAAAAAAAAAAATATATATATATATATATATATATATATATATATATATATATATATTTTTTTTTTTTTAAGGTGTTCCTACTTCGCGGAAATTCACCTATCGTGGCCGGTCACGGAACCTAACCCCCGCGATAAACGAGGGATTACTCTATATATATATATATATATATATATATATATATATATATATATATATATATATATATATATATATATATATATATATATATATATATATATATATACATACATACATACATACATACATACATACATACATACATACATACATACATACATACATACATACATACATACATACATACATACATACATACATACATACATGCATATGACATATCCCCTCATGTGCTTAAAAAATGCGCAAACACAATATCAGTGGCACTAAGTATCATATTTAAGGAGTCATTGGAGTCGGGGGAGATTCCAAGATGCTGGAAACAAGCAAATGTGATACCTATCTTCAAAAAGGGAAGGAGGGATACGGCTCTGAACTATAGACCAGTTTCCTTGACCAGCATAGTTTGCAAAGTTATGGAGAAACTACTAAGGAAACATATCTCTCTTCACTTGGAATCCTTCAACTTTTTGTCAGTGAGGCAACATGGCTTCAGAGAAGGAAGATCAACAGTAACAAACTTATTAGAATTTTATGATGAGGTAAGCCAAATCTTACAGGAAAGAGAGGGCTGGGCAGATTGCATATTCCTAGACTTCCAGAAAGCGTTTGACACTGTTCCACATGGGAGACTTATTAGGAAGCTGCAATCAATGGCTAGAATAGGTGGAAATGTCTTGGAATGGATAAAAACTTACTTAGAAGGAAGGGAACAGAGGGTTAGAGTAAGACACTCAGTGTCTGAATGGAGAAGAGTTAGTAGTGGAGTTCCACAGGGTTCAGTTTTAGGGCCACTTTTGTTCCTTGTATATGTAAATGACCTACCAGAGTCTGTAAATTCATTCATGAATATGTTTGCAGATGATGCAAAGATTGTGAAGAAAGTAAAAAACGAGAACAATGGTAGAGAACTTCAGGAGGATCTAAATAATCTGCATGAGTGGTCAGAAAAGTGGCTAATGAAATTCAATACCTCAAAATGTAAGGTAATGAGAATGGGTACAAGTGCAAGAAGGCCCAAGCTTGACTACTCGGTGGCTGGAGTACAACTTCAGGAGACAGAAAATGAGAGAGATCTAGGAGTAAACATATTGGCAGATTTGTCTCCAGAAATACATATAAATGGCGTAGTAAGGGCAGCATATGCATTCTTATCAAATGTAAGGGTAGCCTTCAGGCACATGGACAAGGAAATGTTCAGAAATATTTATGTAACCTATGTGAGGCCAAAACTCGAATATGCAGCCCCCTTTTGGAATCCGCACTTGAAAAAGCACATAGCTAAGCTTGAAAAAGTTCAAAGACATGCCACGAAACTGGTGCCAGAAATACGCAATCTCGGTTATGATGAGAGGCTGAGGGAATTAGACTTGCCATCACTCGAAGCTAGAAGAGTAAGGGGGGATATGGTGACAGTCTTTAAATTCCTTCATGGTTATGATAGAGTGGATAGGGATCGATATTTCGATATGGCTGGCTCTAGAACTAGAGGTCATAGTTTGAAGCTTCGGAAGAAAACTTGTTTGCAGGATGTAAGGAAATACTTTTTCAGTGTAAGAGTAGTTGATAATTGGAATTCGCTAAGCGAGGAGGTAGTTAATGCTACCTCAATCCATAGTTTTAAGGACAGGTATGATAAGTATCACTAAGTCTAAAAATGGAACCGATCAGGAGACGGGAAGATACGAGCTTTGGGCTCTTTCCCGTAAACACAATTAGGTAATCACAATTAGGTAATCACATACATAAAGGAATTAGATGTTAGTTCACTGCTATCTTCTGAGAGAGACGAGATTGCTGCTTGGAATGTTCAGATTAAGGAAAACATTGAACAGTTCAGAAAAGAGTTCCAGGAGCTGAATATGGAAAATGATGCCATGAAAACGTCCTTTGCTGATGCACTAAAGGGGAATGTGGCAGTAAAAGAGGCTGTAAAGGTGGTGGCACTGGAAAACATACAAACAGTTGACTATAAAGAGACAGTAATCGAAAAAATGAAAGACGTTGTGATGGAAAGGGCAAACCCACTCATCAGACAGGCACTTGATAAGGAGAAGACAGTGGTAATCTCAGGCATAAGTGAATCCCAGGAGCCAACATGGCAGGGGAGACTTGAAGAAAATAAAGCTAGGGTTGTAGACCTGATAAGAAAGCTTGGAGTAGTATGTGGTCCTGAGGATATTGTAAACATACACCAACTAGGTAAATATTCGAGGGAAGGAAAGCCGAGACCAACAAAAGTAACCTTTGAGAGAGGGGAGACATGTAGGGAAATATTGTTGAGAAAAAAAAGTCTAAAAGACCTTCAAGAATGCAAAGAAGTGTTCATTAGACGATACAGAACACAGGAAGAGATGGGAAAGATCAAAAACTTGTTGCAAGAGGCAAGAAGGTTAAATGATGAAAGAAATGAAGAAGAGAAGAAAAATTTTCGTTACGGAATACTTCCAGACAAAGGGGAGATAAAGAAGATAATGACAGAAGATCAGGGGATGGGGCCTCATTAAGATTGTTATACACAAATGCTGATGGATTAGCTGGTAAGGCAGTAGAATTAAAAGATAGGATTCACAACAGTAAGGCAGATATAGTAGCAATTACAGAGACTAAGTTGAGTGAGGACATAAACAGTGTCACAGTTTTTCCTAAGGGCTTCAGAATACTAAGGGTCGAAAGATCTGAGAGGACTGGTGGAGGGATAGCACTGCTCATAAGTGAGAGGATTCAAGTTGAAGAGATAAACTTGGCTATAGAAAGTGAGTTCAGGGAATTTCTTGTTGCTCGCATAAATACTGGGTCAGAGAGCATTATAATAACTGTTGTATACAACCCACCAAGGAACCAAAATAGGCTTGAAATTTATGAGGAAAGTCATATAGGTACGATTGAAGTCATAAACTCAGTTGTTAACATGGCGCGGGAGAAAAAATGTAGGATTTTGATTATGGGAGACTTTAATCATAAAGAGATAGATTGGATAAATCTTGACCCACACAGTGGTGAGGACTCCTTTGGGGCAAGATTCCTAGATTGCGTACAAGGGAATTTCCTACACCAACATGTAATGGAACCAACAAGAGCCAGGGGTGGGGATGAGCCATCACTACTTGATCTGGTGTTCACAGATAATGTGTTGGATATTGAAAATATTGAGTATGAACCACCAATTGGAAAGAGTGACCACTGTGTGTTGTTGATGGAGTATATCATTGAAGACATTCTTCCTGAGAGTAGAGGCACTGAGGACATGAGGAGGAACTATCAGAAAGGAGATTACATCAAAATGAATGAGCTTTTTGCAGTTATTGACTGGAGAACCTTATTTTACAACAAATCTGTACAAGAAATGTATGACATCTTTTGTGAGAAATATGGGAAGATAGTAGATTGCTGCATACCTGTCACCAAAGTAGGTGTAATTCATGCCAGAGAGAAATGGTTCGATAATGGGTGTAAAAGAGCTAAGGAGTGGAGAGACAAATGCTGGAAAAGGTATAGGAGGAGAAAAAACATAAATGCCTGGCAAACCTACAAAAGAGCAAGAAATGACTACCTAAGTAAAAGGAGAGAGGCAGAGAAAGATTATGAGAGGGACATCACCAGGAAGGCGAAAGAAAATCCCAAGCTTTTCCACAGCTTTATCAGAGGAAAACTGAAGGTAAAAGAACAGGTTTTAAGGCTAAAGAGAGCGGATGGAAGCATCACTGAGACGGACGAAGAGATCTGCAAAGAATTGAACAAGGAGTTTCAGTCAGTATTTACAGTAGAAAATACCCCACCCCCTCAGATTGCAGTGATAGAAGCTCAAGGGCCGGTATTAGAGAACATCAACCTTACAGCCACAGAGGTATGCAAAGCGCTGATGGATTTAGATGTTCATAAAGCTACAGGTCCTGATGACATATCCCCTCATGTGCTTAAAAAATGCGCAAACACAATATCAGTGGCACTAAGTATCATATTTAAGGAGTCATTGGAGTCGGGGGAGATTCCAAGATGCTGGAAACAAGCAAATGTGATACCTATCTTCAAAAAGGGAAGGAGGGATACGGCTCTGAACTATAGACCAGTTTCCTTGACCATCATAGTTTGCAAACTTATGGAGAAACTACTAAGGAAACATATCTCTCTTCACTTGGAATCCTTCAACTTTTTGTCAGTGAGGCAACATGGCTTCAGAGAAGGAAGATCAACAGTAACAAACTTATTAGAATTTTATGATGAGGTAAGCCAAATCTTACAGGAAAGAGAGGGCTGGGCAGATTGCATATTCTTAGACTTCCAGAAAGCGTTTGACACTGTTCCACATGGGAGACTTATTAGGAAGCTGCAATCAATGGCTAGAATAGGTGGAAATGTCTTGGAATGGATAAAAACTTACTTAGAAGGAAGGGAACAGAGGGTTAGAGTAAGACACTCAGTGTCTGAATGGAGAAGAGTTAGTAGTGGAGTTCCACAGGGTTCAGTTTTAGGGCCACTTTTGTTCCTTGTATATGTAAATGACCTACCAGAGTCTGTAAATTCATTCATGAATATGTTTGCAGATGATGCAAAGATTGTGAAGAAAGTAAAAAACGAGAACAATGGTAGAGAACTTCAGGAGGATCTAAATAATCTGCATGAGTGGTCAGAAAAGTGGCTAATGAAATTCAATACCTCAAAATGTAAGGTAATGAGAATGGGTACAAGTGCAAGAAGGCCCAAGCTTGACTACTCGGTGGCTGGAGTACAACTTCAGGAGACAGAAAATGAGAGAGATCTAGGAGTAAACGTATTGGCAGATTTGTCTCCAGAAATACATATAAATGGTGTAGTAAGGGCAGCATATGCATTCTTATCAAATGTAAGGGTAGCCTTCAGGCACATGGACAAGGAAATGTTCAGAAATATTTATGTAACCTATGTGAGGCCAAAACTCGAATATGCAGCCCCCTTTTGGAATCCGCACTTGAAAAAGCACATAGCTAAGCTTGAAAAAGTTCAAAGACATGCCACGAAACTGGTGCCAGAAATACGCAATCTCGGTTATGATGAGAGGCTGAGGGAATTAGACTTGCCATCACTCGAAGCTAGAAGAGTAAGGGGGGATATGGTGACAGTCTTTAAATTCCTTCATGGTTATGATAGAGTGGATAGGGATCGATATTTCGATATGGCTGGCTCTAGAACTAGAGGTCATAGTTTGAAGCTTCGGAAGAAAACTTGTTTGCAGGATGTAAGGAAATACTTTTTCAGTGTAAGAGTAGTTGATAATTGGAATTCGCTAAGCGAGGAGGTAGTTAA
>JAXCGZ010000939.1:0-17500 GCA_037179515.1 Halocaridina rubra
TTTTTAGAGCTTGTAACTACTACTACTACTACTACTACTACTACTACTACTACTACTACTACTACTACTAGTACTAATAATAATAATAATAATAATAGTAATAATAATAATAATAATAATAATAATAATAATAATAATAATAAATGATAATTATAATATATAATAATAATAATAATAATAATAATAATAATAATAATAATAATAATAATAATAATAATAATAATAATAATAATAATAATAATAATAATAAAAATAATAATAATAGTAATAATAATAATAATAATAATAATAATAATAATAATAATAAAAATAATAATAATAATAATAGTAATAAATTTGCTACTTCAAAAACAGCTGAGCCACGATTGTGTTCGCCCAAGCTCGGAAAGGTCAATCCCTCCCTCCCCTATTTCGTCAGCCTTGAATGATTTGGCGATTTTTTGATCAAGTAGGCCGGGAATTTTTTTTTGTATGTGTATGCATGTGTTTGTTTGTGTGTGTGTGTGTGTGGTGTGTGTGTGTGTGTGTGATTACCTAATTGTGATTACCTAATTGTGTTTACGGGAAAGAGCCCAAAGCTCGTATCTTCCCGTCTCCTGATCGGTTCCATTTTTAGACTTAGTGATACTTATCATACCTGTCCTTAAAACTATGGATTGAGGTAGCATTAACTACCTCCTCGCTTAGCGAATTCCAATTATCAACTACTCTTACACTGAAAAAGTATTTCCTTACATCCTGCAAACAAGTTTTCTTCCGAAGCTTCAAACTATGACCTCTAGTTCTAGAGCCAGCCATATCGAAATATCGATCCCTATCCACTCTATCATAACCATGAAGGAATTTAAAGACTGTCACCATATCCCCCCTTACTCTTCTAGCTTCGAGTGATGGCAAGTCTAATTCCCTCAGCCTCTCATCATAACCGAGATTGCGTATTTCTGGCACCAGTTTCGTGGCATGTCTTTGAACTTTTTCAAGCTTAGCTATGTGCTTTTTCAAGTGCGGATTCCAAAAGGGGGCTGCATATTCGAGTTTTGGCCTCACATAGGTTACATAAATATTTCTGAACATTTCCTTGTCCATGTGCCTGAAGGCTACCCTTACATTTGATAAGAATGCATATGCTGCCCTTACTACGCCATTTATATGTATTTCTGGAGACAAATCTGCCAATATGTTTACTCCTAGATCTCTCTCATTTTCTGTCTCCTGAAGCTGTACTCCAGCCACCGAGTAGTCAAGCTTGGGCCTTCTTGCACTTGTACCCATTCTCATTACCTTACATTTTGAGGTATTGAATTTCATTAGCCACTTTTCTGACCACTCATGCAGATTATTTAGATCCTCCTGAAGTTCTCTACCATTGTTCTCGTTTTTTACTTTCTTCACAATCTTTGCATCATCTGCAAACATATTCATGAATGAATTTACAGACTCTGGTAGGTCATTTACATATACAAGGAACAAAAGTGGCCCTAAAACTGAACCCTGTGGAACTCCACTACTAACTCTTCTCCATTCAGACACTGAGTGTCTTACTCTAACCCTCTGTTCCCTTCCTTCTAAGTAAGTTTTTATCCATTCCAAGACATTTCCACCTATTCTAGCCATTGATTGCAGCTTCCTAATAAGTCTCCCATGTGGAACAGTGTCAAACGCTTTCTGGAAGTCTAGGAATATGCAATCTGCCCAACCCTCTCTTTCCTGTAAGATTTGGCTTACCTCATCATAAAATTCTAATAAGTTTGTTACTGTTGATCTTCCTTCTCTGAAGCCATGTTGCCTCACTGACAAAAAGTTGAAGGATTCCAAGTGAAGAGAGATATGTTTCCTTAGTAGTTTCTCCATAAGTTTGCAAACTATGCTGGTCAAGGAAACTGGTCTATAGTTCAGAGCCGTATCCCTCCTTCCCTTTTTGAAGATAGGTATCACATTTGCTTGTTTCCAGCATCTTGGAATCTCCCCCGACTCCAATGACTCCTTAAATATGATACTTAGTGCCACTGATATTGTGTTTGCGCATTTTTTAAGCACATGAGGGGATATGTCATCAGGACCTGTAGCTTTATGAACATCTAAATCCATCAGCGCCTTGCATACCTCTGTGGCTGTAAGGTTGATGTTCTCTAATACCGGCCCTTGAGCTTCTATCACTGCAATCTGAGGGGGTGGGGTATTTTCTACTGTAAATACTGACTGAAACTCCTTGTTCAATTCTTTGCAGATCTCTTCGTCCGTCTCAGTGATGCTTCCATCCGCTCTCTTTAGCCTTAAAACCTGTTCTTTTACCTTCAGTTTTCCTCTGATAAAGCTGTGGAAAAGCTTGGGATTTTCTTTAGCCTTCCTGGTGATGTCCCTCTCATAATCTTTCTCTGCCTCTCTCCTTTTACTTAGGTAGTCATTTCTTGCTCTTTTGTAGGTTTGCCAGGCATTTATGTTTTTTCTCCTCCTATACCTTTTCCAGCATTTGTCTCTCCACTCCTTAGCTCTTTTACACCCATTATCGAACCATTTCTCTCTGGCATGAATTACACCTACTTTGGTGACAGGTATGCAGCAATCTACTATCTTCCCATATTTCTCACAAAAGATGTCATACATTTCTTGTACAGATTTGTTGTAAAATAAGGTTCTCCAGTCAATAACTGCAAAAAGCTCATTCATTTTGATGTAATCTCCTTTCTGATAGTTCCTCCTCATGTCCTCAGTGCCTCTACTCTCAGGAAGAATGTCTTCAATGATATACTCCATCAACAACACACAGTGGTCACTCTTTCCAATTGGTGGTTCATACTCAATATTTTCAATATCCAACACATTATCTGTGAACACCAGATCAAGTAGTGATGGCTCATCCCCACCCCTGGCTCTTGTTGGTTCCATTACATGTTGGTGTAGGAAATTCCCTTGTACGCAATCTAGGAATCTTGCCCCAAAGGAGTCCTCACCACTGTGTGGGTCAAGATTTATCCAATCTATCTCTTTATGATTAAAGTCTCCCATAATCAAAATCCTACATTTTTTCTCCCGCGCCATGTTAACAACTGAGTTTATGACTTCAATCGTACCTATATGACTTTCCTCATAAACTTCAAGCCTATTTTGGTTCCTTGGTGGGTTGTATACAACAGTTATTATAATGCTCTCTGACCCAGTATTTATGCGAGCAACAAGAAATTCCCTGAACTCACTTTCTATAGCCAAGTTTATCTCTTCAGCTTGAATCCTCTCACTTATGAGCAGTGCTATCCCTCCACCAGTCCTCTCAGATCTTTCGACCCTTAGTATTCTGAAGCCCTTAGGAAAAACTGTGACACTGTTTATGTCCTCACTCAACTTAGTCTCTGTAATTGCTACTATATCTGCCTTACTGTTGTGAATCCTATCTTTTAATTCTACTGCCTTACCAGCTAATCCATCAGCATTTGTGTATAACAATCTTAATGAGGCCCCATCCCCTGATCTTCTGTCATTATCTTCTTTATCTCCCCTTTGTCTGGAAGTATTCCGTAACGAAAATTTTTTTTCTCTTCCTCATTTCTTTCATCATTTAACCTTCTTGCCTCTTGCAACAAGTTTTTGATCTTTCCCATCTCTTCCTGTGTTCTGTATCGTCTAATGAACACTTCTTTGCATTCTTGAAGGTCTTTTAGACTTTTTTTTCTCAACAATATTTCCCTACATGTCTCCCCTCTCTCAAAGGTTACTTTTGTTGGTCTCGGCTTTCCTTCCCTGGAATATTTACCTAGTTGGTGTATGTTTACAATATCCTCAGGACCACATACTACTCCAAGCTTTCTTATCAGGTCTACAACCCTAGCTTTATTTTCTTCAAGTCTCCCCTGCCATGTTGGCTCCTGGGATTCACTTATGCCTGAGATTACCACTGTCTTCTCCTTATCAAGTGCCTGTCTGATGAGTGGGTTTGCCCTTTCCATCACAACGTCTTTCATTTTTTCGATTACTGTCTCTTTATAATCAACTGTTTGTATGTTTTCCAGTGCCACCACCTTTACAGCCTCTTTTACTGCCACATTCCCCTTTAGTGCATCAGCAAAGGACGTTTTCATGGCATCATTTTCCATATTCAGCTCCTGGAACTCTTTTCTGAACTGTTCAATGTTTTCCTTAATCTGAACATTCCAAGCAGCAATCTCGTCTCTCTCAGAAGATAGCAGTGAACTAACATCTAATTCCTTTAGGTTGTCATTTAGCTGTTTGTTTTTATCTTCTTGATTAGAAATTCTAGATTCTAGTTGACTCTTTTCCCCTTCCAGCTTCTTTATTCTTTTTTCTAGTTCCTTTCTCTCCTGCCCTTGTGCTTTATTTGCTTCCTCCAAAGATCTTATTTGTTCTCTGAGTGTTTCATTCTCTTTCATTTCTCCATCCATATTCCGAATTTTATCATCAAGGCTTGTAACCATTTCCTCTAACTTCTTGATTCTCTGTTTAAGTCCTCTGATGACTACCCCTTCTCCCGACCCATGGGTGGGAGAGGTTTGGGACAGAGATGGCTTCATTTTTATGTTCTCCCTCTCACAGAATATAGAAAGAAGACGAGAAAGAGGAAAAAAGAAAAGAAAAGAGAAAAACTTCTAATTTACCTTCACACAGAATTTTTATATCTCCATATAAGTGCTATTTCGTGACTCAGTTTGCCTCCTTTCTGGTAACACACATCTTAACTTAAAAACTTGACCATGGTAATTTAAGTATAAAAAGAAAAAGAAAAACAAAAGTCAAACCTGAAGGAAAATTCGAATTTGTGTTCGAGGTGGCACCCACCTGTTTCTGTTATATATTCTTCCTAACTGATAAACTGACTTGCTAACCAAGATATGTTATCACGGGATTTAGACTTTACATTTAACTCAATATATATACAAAATAACAAAATAGCAAACGAGAAAGCTAAAAGAAAAGCAAAAAAAAAATGAAGAAAATAGGACTGCTGTACTACTTGGCAACTTAACTCAGTACTGTTGACAGGTGGGTATTTGGTAATTTTTTTTTTCTTTTATTATTCAATTTTTTCGTGTATCAAACTAACTAACTAGTTAATATAAATGGGAAGGATACTGTTTTTAACAATATATAGAACCACAGGATCAGGTAAAACGGCTTAAGAGCTTTCCCCAGTTTACACAAAAAATTAGGTAATGTGGTGTGAGGCTCCACGTCTGGCAACTCTTCTAGATTTCCCTCAAGGCAGAATCTGGACGGCAGCTTCTCTCTCTTCCTCACGAAAAAGTTCTCAATTTTTTTCCTTTAATATGAACAGTCTCGTCTTACAACAAATATTAGTTTTTGTACTCACAATACTCTGCAGGAGGATTTCAGATTTTTGGAAATTATGGTAAAGTTTTCCACTAAGCACTTTAGTCACTGGAAACAGTTTAAATTTTAAGAGGAGCGATTCCGTGTGTCACTGAACGCGCGGTGTGTGTGTGTGTGTGTGTGTGTGTGTGTGTGTGTGTATGCATGTGTTTTGTGCGTGTTAGTGCCACACACACACACACACACACACACACACACACACACACACACACACACACACACAACATGGCTTCAGAGAAGGAAGATCAACAGTAACAAACTTATTAGAATTTTATGATGAGGTAAGCCAAATCTTACAGGAAAGAGAGGGCTGGGCAGATTGCATATTCCTAGACTTCCAGAAAGCGTTTGACACTGTTCCACATGGGAGACTTATTAGGAAGCTGCAATCAATGGCTAGAATAGGTGGAAATGTCTTGGAATGGATAAAAACTTACTTAGAAGGAAGGGAACAGAGGGTTAGAGTAAGACACTCAGTGTCTGAATGGAGAAGAGTTAGTAGTGGAGTTCCACAGGGTTCAGTTTTAGGGCCACTTTTGTTCCTTGTATATGTAAATGACCTACCAGAGTCTGTAAATTCATTCATGAATATGTTTGCAGATGATGCAAAGATTGTGAAGAAAGTAAAAAACGAGAACAATGGTAGAGAACTTCAGGAGGATCTAAATAATCTGCATGAGTGGTCAGAAAAGTGGCTAATGAAATTCAATACCTCAAAATGTAAGGTAATGAGAATGGGTACAAGTGCAAGAAGGCCCAAGCTTGACTACTCGGTGGCTGGAGTACAACTTCAAGAGACAGAAAATGAGAGAGATCTAGGAGTAAACATACTGACAGATTTGTCTCCAGAAATACATATAAATGGCGTAGTAAGGGCAGCATATGCATTCTTATCAAATGTAAGGGTAGCCTTCAGGCACATGGACAAGGAAATGTTCAGAAATATTTATGTAACCTATGTGAGGCCAAAACTCGAATATGCAGCCCCCTTTTGGAATCCTCACTTGAAAAAGCACATAGCTAAGCTTGAAAAAGTTCAAAGACATGCCACGAAACTGGTGCCAGAAATACGCAATCTCGGTTATGATGAGAGGCTGAGGGAATTAGACTTGCCATCACTCGAAGCTAGAAGAGTAAGGGGGGATATGGTGACAGTCTTTAAATTCCTTCATGGTTATGATAGAGTGGATAGGGATCGATATTTCGATATGGCTGGCTCTAGAACTAGAGGTCATAGTTTGAAGCTTCGTAAGAAAACTTCTTTGCAGGATGTAAGGAAATACTTTTTCAGTGTAAGAGTAGTTGATAATTGGAATTCGCTAAGCGAGGAGGTAGTTAATGCTATCTCAATCCATAGTTTTAAGGACAGGTACGATAAGTATCACTAAGTCTAAAATGGAACCGATCAGGAGACGGGAAGATACGAGCTTTGGGCTCTTTCCCGTAAACACAATTAGGTAATCACAATTAGGTAATCACACACACACTACATACACACACGCGCGCGTTCAGTGACACACGGAATTGCTCCTCTTAAATTTTTAACTGTTTCGAGTGACTAAGTGCTTAGTGGAAAACTTTACCATAATTTCCATAAATCTGAAATCCTGCAGAGTATTGTGAGTACAAAAACTTATATTTGTTGTAAGACGAGACTGTTCATATTAAAGGAAAAAAAATTGAGAACTTTTTCGTGAGGAGAGAGAGAGAAGCTGCCGTCCAGTTCTGCCTTGAGGGAAATCTAGAAGAGTTGCCAGAGGTGGAGCCATCACATCACATTACCTAATTTTTTGTGTAAACTGGGGAAAGCTCTTAAGCCGTTTACCTGATCCTGTGGTTCTATATATTGTTAAAATCAGTATCCTTCCCATTTATATTAACTAGTTAGTTACTTTGATACACGAAAAAATTGAATAATAAAAGAAAAAAAAATTACCAAATACCCACCTGTCAACAGTACTGAGTTAAGTTGCCAAGTAGTACAGCAGTCTTATTTTCTTCATTTTTTTTGCTTTTCTTTTAGCTTTCTCTTTTTACTATTTTGTTATTTTGTATATATATTGAGTTAAATGTAAAGTCTAATCCCGTGATAACATATCTTGGTTAGCAAGTCAGTTTATCAGTTAGGAAGAATATATAACAGGAACAGGTGGGTGCCACCTCAAACACAAATTCGAATTTTCCTTCAGGTTTGACTTTTGTTTTTCTTTTTCTTTTTATACTTAAATTACCATGGTCAAGTTTTTAAGTTAAGATGTGTGTTACCAGAAAGGAGACAAACTGAGTCACTAAATAGCACTTATATGGAGATATAAAAATTCTGTGTGAAGCTAAATTAGAAGTTTTTCTCTTTTCTTTTTTTTTCCTCTTTCTCGTCTTCTTTCTATATTCTGTGAGAGGGAGAACATAAAAATGAAGCCATCTCTGTCCCAAACCTCTCCCACCCATGGGTCGGGAGAAGGGGTAGTCATCAGGGGACTTAAACAGAGAATCAAGAAGTTAGAGGAAATGGTTATAAGCCTTGATGATAAAATTCGGAATATGGATGGAGAAATGAAAGAGAATGAAACACTCAGAGAACAAATAAGATCTTTGGAGGAAGCAAATAAAGCACAAGGGCAGGAGAGAAAGGAACTAGAAAAAAGAATAAAGAAGCTGGAAGGGGAAAAGAGTCAACTAGAATCTAGAATTTCTAAACAAGAAGATAAAAACAAACAGCTGAATGACAACCTGAAGGAATTAGATGTTAGTTCACTGCTCTCTTCTGAGAGAGATGAGATTGCTGCTTGGAATGTTCAGATTAAGGAAAACATTGAACAGTTCAGAAAAGAGTTCCAGGAGCTGAATATGGAAAATGATGCCATGAAAACGTCCTTTGCTGATGCACTAAAGGGGAATGTGGCAGTAAAAGAGGCTGTAAAGGTGGTGGCACTGGAAAACATACAAACAGTTGACTATAAAGAGACAGTAATCGAAAAAATGAAAGACGTTGTGATGGAAAGGGCAAACCCACTCATCAGACAGGCACTTGATAAGGAGAAGACAGTGGTAATCTCAGGCATAAGTGAATCCCAGGAGCCAACATGGCAGGGGAGACTTGAAGAAAATAAAGCTAGCGTTGTAGACCTGATAAGAAAGCTTGGAGTAGTATGTGGTCCTGAGGATATTGTAAACATACACCAACTAGGTAAATATTCGAGGGAAGGAAAGCCGAGACCAACAAAAGTAACCTTTGAGAGAGGGGAAACATGTAGGGAAATATTGTTGAGAAAAAAAAGTCTAAAAGACCTTCAAGAATGCAAAGAAGTGTTCATTAGACGATACAGAACACAGGAAGAGATGGGAAAGATCAAAAACTTGTTGCAAGAGGCAAGAAGGTTAAATGATGAAAGAAATGAAGAAGAGAAGAAAAATTTTTGTTACAGAATACTACCAGACAAAGGGGAGATAAAGAAGATAATGACAGAAGATCAGGGGATGGGGCCTCATTAAGATTGTTATACACAAATGCTGATGGATTAGCTGGTAAGGCAGTAGAATTAAAAGATAGGATTCACAACAGTAAGGCAGATATAGTAGCAATTACAGAGACTAAGTTGAGTGAGGACATAAACAGTGTCACAGTTTTTTCTAAGGGCTTCAGAATACTAAGGGTTGAAAGATCTGAGAGGACTGGTGGAGGGATAGCACTGCTCATAAGTGAGAGGATTCAAGTTGAAGAAATAAACTTGGCTATAGAAAGTGAGTTCAGGGAATTTCTTGTTGCTCGCATAAATACTGGGTCAGAGAGCATTATAATAACTGTTGTATACAACCCACCAAGGAACCAAAATAGGCTTGAAATTTATGAGGAAAGTCATATAGGTACTATTGAAGTCATAAACTCAGTTGTTAACATGGCACGGGAGAAAAAATGTAGGATCTTGATTATGGGAGACTTTAATCATAAAGAGATAGATTGGATAAATCTTGACCCACACAGTGGTGAGGATTCATTTGGGGCAAGATTCCTAGATTGCGTACAAGGGAATTTCCTACACCAACATGTAATGGAACCAACAAGAGCCAGGGGTGGGGATGAGCCATCACTACTTGATCTAGTGTTCACAGATAATGTGTTGGATATTGAAAATATTGAGTATGAACCACCAATTGGAAAGAGTGACCACTGCGTGTTGTTGATGGAGTATATCATTGAAGACATTCTTCCTGAGAGTAGAGGCACTGAGGACATGAGGAGGAACTATCCGAAAGGAGATTACATCAAAATGAATGAGCTTTTTGCAGTTATTGACTGGAGAACCTTATTTTACAACAAATCTGTACAAGAAATGTATGACATCTTTTGTGAGAAATATGGGAAGATAGTAGATTGCTGCATACCTGTCACCAAAGTAGGTGTAATTCATGCCAGAGAGAAATGGTTCGATAATGGGTGTAAAAGAGCTAAGGAGTGGAGAGACAAATGCTGGAAAAGGTATAGGAGGAGAAAAAACATAAATGCCTGGCAAACCTACAAAAGAGCAAGAAATGACTACCTAAGTAAAAGGAGAGAGGCAGAGAGAGATTATGAGAGGGACATCACCAGGAAGGCTAAAGAAAATCCCAAGCTTTTCCACAGCTTTATCAGAGGAAAACTGAAGGTAAAAGAACAGGTTTCAAGGCTAAAGAGAGAGGATGGAAGCATCACTAAGACGGACGAAGAGATCTGCAAAGAATTGAACAAGGAGTTTCAGTCAGTATTTGCAGTAGAAAATACCCCACCCCCTCAGATTGCAGTGATAGAAGCTCAAGGGCCGGTATTAGAGAACATCAACCTTACAGCCACAGAGGTATGCAAAGCGCTGATGGATTTAGATGTTCATAAAGCTACAGGTCCTGATGACATATCCCCTCATGTGCTTAAAAAATGCGCAAACACAATATCAGTGGCACTAAGTATCATATTTAAGGAGTCACTGGAGTCGGGGGAGATTCCAAGATGCTGGAAACAAGCAAATGTGATACCTATCTTCAAAAAGGGAATGAGGGATACGGCTCTGAACTATAGACCAGTTTCCTTGACCAGTATAGTTTGCAAAGTTATGGAGAAACTACTAAGGAAACATATCTCTCTTCACTTGGAATCCTTCAACTTTTTGTCAGTGAGGCAACATGGCTTCAGAGAAGGAAGATCAACAGTAACAAACTTATTAGAATTTTATGATGAGGTAAGCCAAATCTTACAGGAAGGAGAGGGCTGGGCAGATTGCATATTCCTAGACTTCCAGAAAGCGTTTGACACTATTCCACATGGGAGACTTATTAGGAAGCTGCAATCAATGGCTAGAATAGGTGGAAATGTCTTGGAATGGATAAAAAACTTACTTAGAAGGAAGGGAACAGAGGGTTAGAGTAAGACACTCAGTGTCTGAATGGAGAAGAGTTAGTAGTGGAGTTCCACAGGGTTCAGTTTTAGGGCCACTTTTGTTCCTTGTATATGTAAATGACCTACCAGAGTCTGTAAATTCATTCATGAATATGTTTGCAGATGATGCAAAGATTGTGAAGAAAGTAAAAAACGAGAACAATGGTAGAGAACTTCAGGAGGATCTAAATAATCTGCATGAGTGGTCAGAAAAGTGGCTAATGAAATTCAATACCTCAAAATGTAAGGTAATGAGAATGGGTACAAGTGCAAGAAGGCCCAAGCTTGACTACTCGGTGGCTGGAGTACAACTTCAAGAGACAGAAAATGAGAGAGATCTAGGAGTAAACATACTGACAGATTTGTCTCCAGAAATACATATAAATGGCGTAGTAAGGGCAGCATATGCATTCTTATCAAATGTAAGGGTAGCCTTCAGGCACATGGACAAGGAAATGTTCAGAAATATTTATGTAACCTATGTGAGGCCAAAACTCGAATATGCAGCCCCCTTTTGGAATCCGCACTTGATAAAGCACATAGCTAAGCTTGAAAAAGTTCAAAGACATGCCACGAAACTGGTGCCAGAAATACGCAATCTCGGTTATGATGAGAGGCTGAGGGAATTAGACTTGCCATCACTCGAAGCTAGAAGAGTAAGGGGGGATATGGTGACAGTCTTTAAATTCCTTCATGGTTATGATAGAGTGGATAGGGATCGATATTTCGATATGGCTGGCTCTAGAACTAGAGGTCATAGTTTGAAGCTTCGTAAGAAAACTTCTTTGCAGGATGTAAGGAAATACTTTTTCAGTGTAAGAGTAGTTGATAATTGGAATTCGCTAAGCGAGGAGGTAGTTAATGCTATCTCAATCCATAGTTTTAAGGACAGGTACGATAAGTATCACTAAGTCTAAAATGGAACCGATCAGGAGACGGGAAGATACGAGCTTTGGGCTCTTTCCCGTAAACACAATTAGGTAATCACAATTAGGTAATCACACACACACATTAAGGACAGGTATGATAAGTATCACTAAGTATAAAATGGAACCGATCAGGAGACGGGAAGATACGAGCTTTGGGCTCTTTCCCGTAAACACAATTAGGTAATCATAATCTCACACACACACACACACACACACACACACACACACACACATATATATATATATATATATATATATATATATATATATATATATATATATATATATATATATATGTATGTGTGCATATATATATATATATATATATATATATATATATATATATATATATATATATATATATATATATATATATATATATATATATATATATATGTATGTATATATGTATGTATGTATGTATGTATATATACACATACATACACACACACACACACACACACACACACACACACACACACACATATATATATATATATATATATATATATATATATATATATATATATATATATATATATATATATATATATATATATATACATACGTACGTACGTACATACATACATACATACATACATACATACATACACACACACACACACACACACACACACACACACACACACACACACACACACACACACATATATACATATATATATATATATATATATATATATATATATATAAATATATATATATATATATATATATATATATATATATATATATATATATATATATATATATATATATATATATATATATATATATATATATATATATAACCAAATAAGCCCATTACATATGTGAAAACATGAATAATCTTTTTACCCCGATCGGGACTTGAACCTAGGACTTATAATTACAAAGTCAAGGCGCTATTAACTACACCACAGAAGGCTAAAAGGAATCAGAACTTATAGCTTATATCTGCTATACTTTGGAATGAACGCATTCTGTAATATGAACATTGTGGCATTCAGATAGAATGCGTTCATTCCTAAGTATAGCAGATACTTAGGAGGATACCGTATTTTGAGAGATGGCTAAATGAGGAAAATCAAAGAACTATTTTTATAGATGGAACACCAAATCTATGAATGGAAAGAGATAGCATTATTCAAGGAGAAAGGGAATGTTCAAGATTGTAATAAATATCGGGCAATCGAACTAATTTCACACACGATGAAGATATGGGAAAGGATTATAGAACGTAGGTTAAGGAAAGAGACAAAGATTGGGGAAGAACAGTTTGGATTTATGCCAGGTAGAAACACTTCTGAAGCAATTTTTGCCATAAGACACCTAATGGAAAAGTATAGAGAAGGCCGAAAGGAATTGCAGTTAGTATTTATAAAATTAGAAAAAGCCTATGATAGAGTCCTCCGGCAAGAGCTCTGGAGATGCATGAGAGAGAGAGGAACATCCGAGAAATATGTTAGAATAATGAAAGATATGTATGAAGGAGCATGCACACAAGTAATGACAAGTGTTGGATTGACAGAGGAGTTTGTAGTAAGGATTGGGCTACAACAGGGATCGTCATTGAGCCCATATTTGTTTAATATAATAATGGATGTAGCTACTGAACGAGTAAGGGAACGGGCACTGTGGAGTATGTTGTTTGCTGATGGTGTAGGGTTGTGTAATGAGACAAGAGAGGAAGTGGAGAGGAAGTTGAATAGATGGAGAGAGGCATTGGCAAATAGAGGACTGAAAATCAGTAGAGCAAAAACAGATTATATGTGCTGTCACCCCACCAAGCAGTTAGGTGACATACATCTACAGGAGGAAACACTTAAGAGAGCAGAAAAATTCAGTTACCTGGGTCATATGTAGAGGAAAGTGCAGAACTTCAAGTAGAGGTAAACAGCAGAATTCAAGCAGGATGGAGCAACTGGAAAAAGGTATCTGGAGTATTGTGTGACCAGAGGATAAATGTGAAACTGAAGAGAAAAGTGCATAAAACTGTAGTGAGACCTGAAATGACACATGGAGCAGAGACCTGGCCCATGAAAATATATTATGAAAGGAAAATGGATGTGACAGAAATGAGGATGCTTAAATGGATGGTTGGAATGAAAAAAAATATACTATTAGGAATGATTTAGTAAGAGGAAAAACTAAAGTTATAGAAGTGTCCAAGAAAATCCAAGAAAAGAGGTTTCACTGGTTCGGACATGTCATGACGAGGGATTAGGAGTATGTTGGGAGGAGTGTGTTGGAGATGGGGGTGCCAGGTAGGAGGAGGAGGAGGAGGGAGAGGCCAAAGAGACGGTGGATGGAGTGTGTAAAGGCTGATATGGAACAAAAAGACATTACAGTAGGTGACATCGAAAGTAGGAATCGTTGGAAACGGCTTTTCAGAAATAGCGACCCAATATAAGCGGGAAAGGCTGTAGTGGAAGAAGATACATATATATATATATATATATATATATATATATATATATATATATATATATATATATATATATATATATATATATATATATATATATATATATATATATATATATATATGCATACATACATACATACATACATACATATATGCATCAATGGATTACAGATAGAGATCTATATAAAGAGTGATACAGGTATATAGATGGGTATATCACACGCATGAAATAGATAAATAGAATATATAAATATAGGTCATGTCTGTTCTTATTCTTATTAATAATTTTCTTATTTATTTATTTTTTTATTTGTTTATTTATTTATTTATTTATTGATTTATTGATTGATTGATTTATTCATTTAATTATTTGGCTATTTACATATTCATTCCTATTTGAACTTTCATCAATCCATTTGATATTTGAACCTTTTGCGGGGGAAGGTTTATAAGGTTCAGAGTTCAGCCAACGTAAGTCTTGGATAATTTCAAGGAGGACTTGTGGACATAATTAATTACGTCATTTTAACACTGGTTACCATGGTAACGCAGTGGTTAAAGAGCTTGTCCTAGGAAGTGACAAACCTATGTTCGAACAGAACCGCGGGGCGTTATTAAAGGCTCTCAGCCTTACGCCCCAAGTACAACATGTCTGTATTCACCTCCCATTCAAATAGGCGCAATGGTTAGAGCAATTGATTTTGGAAGTGACAAACCTGTGTTCGAACCCGTCACGGGGAGTTAGGAAGAGCAACCAGTTTTATATTCCTAGTTCGAACATGTCTTTGTCCACCCCAATTCGAAAGGGGTGACACGTAGAAAGGCAGGGAGAAGCAACTACAACAATGCCCATGGCACCAGCCGCCCGTTGCGACTCTACAGCTGAAGGATTTTTAAGCTTGAATAGGACTGTCCAGGACTTTTTTTTTGTTGGATGTTCACCCTTGAGGGTGAGCGGACCTTCCACTTGTGGCCCGCAGAGTCCAGGACAGTTCGATGTCAAGTCTTCCTTCAGTTACGGTTATATTTTATGCCTACATCAACACTGAATATTCTTGGCTATTCAATACACACCTCTTATTATCCCTTCACTTCTGACAAGTCATTACACTCTCCATCTCTGTTACCTTTTACTTAATGTATTTTTCGTGCCCAGGCTAGGTGGGGACTATTTTATTTATTTTTTTATTTTTGGCACGTCCTGGTATCACAATCATAAAAAAAAGTATTGTACACTATGTACGCGCATTCCTCTTGTGACGGCGATCCTATAGTTACAATTTTGTATTCGCCGTGGGTCAAGCGGTAGCGTCCGCGACTCTGAGGCGTCAGGTCGAGGGTTCACGCCCTGTCACGATCTGAGGTTAGCAAGGGCATGCACTCAGGGTAAGGATTACATCTGCCAAAACAAGTCCTTCGTAAGAAGGCAAACGTCATAGCCCTTGGTAGAAAAGGGAGTCCGTGACGTAAAACCGGAACATCCTATAGTTGCAATTTTGTTTACGGTATTTTGACTTGCAAGGAAGAAGATATTTATACAGTGATTCGACTTACGACGATTAACGTATTTGCATGTTTACTGTATTTTGACTTACGACAATGATTTAGATATTTCGACTTGTAAATATTTACATATTAACACATTTCAGTTAGCGTAGAACTTGGTGATTAACATATTACATATTTACAATATGTCGACTCGTGAAGACTTTTAGATAGTATTTTTACAGATTTAGAGCAATTCGACTTGCGATGCTTATGATTTGTTCACTGTTTTGATTTATAATAATAATAATAATAATAATAATAATAATAATAATAATAATAATAATAATAATAATAATAATAATGATAATAATAATAATAATAATAATAATAATAATAATAATAATAATAATGATAATAATAATAATAATAATAATAATAATAATAATAATAATAATAATAATAATAATAATAATAATAATAATAGCAATAATAGTAATAATAATAATAATAATAATAATAATAATAATAATAATAATAATAATAATAATGATAATAATAATAATAATAATAATAATAATAATAATAATAATAATAATAATAATAATAATAATAATAATAATAATAATAATAATAATTAGAATAATAATAATAGTAATAATAATAATAACAATAATAATAATAATAATAATAATAATAATAATAATAATAATAATAATAATATAATAATGTTCCGGTTGTTCCGGTTTTACGTCACGGACTCCCTTATCTACCAAGGGCTAGGACGGTTGCCTTCTTGCGAAGGACTTGTTTTGGCAGATGTAATCCTTACGCTGAGTGCATGCCCTTGCTAACCTCAGACCGTGACGGGGCGCGAACCCTCGACCTGACGCCTCAGAGTCGGAGACGCTACCGATTGAGCCACGGCGACTACAACAATACTAATAATGATGATAATAATAGTATTATCTGCAACAACAACAAAATGAGAACAACTCAACAACAATATCAACAGCAATAATAATAATAATGATAATAAAAATAAATAATAATAATAATAATAATAATAATAATAATAATAATAATGATAGTAATAATAATAATAATAATAATAATAATAATAATAATAATAATAATAATAATAATAATAATAATAATAATAATGCTAATAATAATAATAATAATAATAATAATTATTATTATTATTATTATTATTAATAAGATAATAATAAGAATGATAATGATAATAATAACCATAATAATAATAATAAAAATAATAATAATAATAATAATAATAATAATAATAATAATAATAATAATAATAATAATAATAATAATAATAATAATGATAATAGTAATGATAATAATAATAGTAATTATAGTAATAATGGTAATAATAATAATAATGATCATAATAATGATAATAATAATAATAATAATAATAATAATAATAATAATAATAATAATAATAATAATAATAATAATAGTGATAATAATAAAAATAATAATAATAATAATAATAATAATAATAATAATAATAATAATAATAATAATAATAATAATAATAATAATAGTAATAATAATAATAATAATAATAGTAATAATAATAATAATAATAATAATAATAATAATAATAACAATAATAATAATAATAATAATAATAATGATATTAATAATACTAATAATAATAATAATAATAATATTAATAATAATAATAATAACAATAATAATAATGATAATAATAATAATGATAATAATAATAATAATATAATGATAATAATAATAATAATAATAATAATAATAATAATAATAACAATAATAATAATAATAATAATAATAATAATAATAATAATAATAATAATTATAATAATAATAATAATAATAATAATAATAATAATAATAATAATAATA
>JAXCGZ010000939.1:22500-25000 GCA_037179515.1 Halocaridina rubra
ATCTAATATAAATTTAAGTAAACTCCGCAGACTGTTAGGTTAGGTTCGATGACTTGCCTTGTAATTATGATTAACCCTAGTGCATCCAGGGGTTACCCTTCTTTACAAGATTCGTGAGGCTTAAGCCAAGACTCCTGTGTTAGTACGTCAACCACACCCCAGAATTTGTCTACTGGTACTATTTTCGGGCGTAAAAGGATCTTGTAAGCAAGAGTCGAGGGTTCGTGTCCAGCCACGGTCTGAGGTTACCAAGGGCATGTACTCAGGGTGACGATTACATCTGCCAAAGCAAGTCCATAGCAAGAAGGTATGGCCGTAGCCTAAAGCTACGGCCACACCAGACGTGACGAGCGGGGAGGTAGCGTGGAGCGATGAGCGGCGAGATCAGTTTCATCGCGATGCCTGTCCAAAAAGGAAGCGTCAACATCTCCAATAATTTGTTCAGTCGACATGATGAAAATGATGAAAATAGCTAGGGATCTCGCTAGGCAGTGGGCGTCATTTTGGAACATACTGCATCGCGTGGTGTAAAGCGAGGAGAGTAAACGGAGAGACATACCTCCCCGCTCATCCAATGTAGCTACCCACATATGATTTAATGAGTTTCATCATGTCGCGTCATCCCTCCCAGCTCAAGCATTCCAGCTCGTCGCGTCTGGTGTGGCCGTGGCCTTCATGATTAGTTATTTTAGTTTCTAAGATTCTAAGCTCACTTGCTCAGATAACTATTACTAGCAGTCTTAATGTATTAGTTTTGTATTTAACCTCAAAGTTTAAATTCTGAACTGTGTTTTCCAAAAACATTAGTAACTGCACTATATAGATCAGATTGTATACCACACCATGGGATGAAGTCGTGGGAGCAAACTAGTAACGACTGTCAAGCCTTGCGGCGGAAGATTCTTGCCCAATACCATGTGGATGACCCGAGCAGAATCACAACGAATGGATTCGGTTTTACGTCACGAACTCCCCTTTTTACTAAGGGCTAGGACGGTTGCCTTCTTACGAAGTCTTACGAAGGACTTGTTTTGGCAGATGTAATAGTTACCCTGAGTGTGTGCCCTTACTAACCTCAGTCCGTGACGGGGCGCGAGCAGAATCACAACGGTGGGGGGAAATAATTGCAGCAGCCCTTTATCCCCAAGGAGCAAAATCGAGTGATTGAGATTGACTGGCTTTCTGGTGAATTTGTGTGCTCTGACTCGGCCATCCCCAAGGAAGAGGATATATGTATGAGGTTAGGAATACTTCTGCTTGCTTCTTTTTCGTACATCTTACCTGTTATCTAAGGTTTCTAATTTATGAGCTCAGAAATATATTACAACAGTCTGTTTAGTTTAGTTTATATATTCTTCCTATTGTGTAAACTGTTAGTTAAGAAATAGGTAACTAGTGATTCATTGTAGTTAATTTCATATGGTAAGGAAGCCCATCAGTGAAACAACACATAGAAAATAACGCTATAATATATATCATATAAACATACAGATAAATCCTCCCTCATCGGGCCTGGGCACGAAGAAAACAAAAAGTAAAGAGAAACAGAGATGGAGATTATTGTGATGACGTATAAATCACGCCCATGGGTGCCAAGTCAAGTGGTCTGGCACCCCCGTCAATAGGCAGGGCGTTTTCAAGTGCCCTTTGTTTGTTGTTGAGAATAGTTCAATATTTCCCCCCGGGGAAATCTGCATCAGTGTAGCTGTCCCCACATCATAGGTTATGGGATATTCCCCCCCCCCCAAGTGGGGGATTTCCTTTCGAAATCTCAGAGTTGCTTGTTGGCGGCATGGGCGCAAGCCATGCCCGCCTTCTCTTTGTTATGTATTTTTGAACCACCCGAGGTTTTAGATGGGTTAAGCAGGTGCCAGGGCACGCAGAGTATAGTTGACCTTGCATGGGACAAGTCATGTTAAGGGGACGGGGACACTGACGCCAAGAGGAGCTCTGTAGCTTCTAAATAAATTAAGTGTCAAGTATCATCGCTTATATATCACCCTGGACGATTAAGCACAGCCCTGAAGTCTAGAAGAATAGTTCCTCTAAGCAGATATATATATCTACGCGTTAGTGACTTGTCAGATGTGAAGGGATAATAAGAGATGTGTATCGAATGTTGTTGTTCCGGTTTACGTCACGGACTCCCTTTACTACTAAGGGCTAGGACGGTTGCCTTCTTGCGAAGGACTTGTTTTGGAAGATGTAATGGTTACCCTGAGTGCATGCCCTTGCTAACCTCAGACCGTGACGGGGCGCGAACCCTCGACCTGACGCCTCAGAGTCGCGGACGCTACCGAAATATTCCGGTTTTATGTCACGGACTCCCTCTTCTACCAAGGGCTAGGACGGTTGCCTTCTTTTGAAGGACTTGTTTTGGCAGATGTAACCCGTACCCTGAGTACATGCCCTTGCTAACCTCAGACCGTGACGGGGCGCGAAACCTCGACCTGACGCCTCAGAGTCGCGGATGCTACCGCTTGAGCCACGGTGTGAAGGG
>JAXCGZ010000940.1:5000-27500 GCA_037179515.1 Halocaridina rubra
GGGTACTGGCTTATCTGGGGAATACTTTATTTCAAAGAGAAAAGGTGCAGAATAAACATCATGATCATATGCAGTCAATGACATACTCGGATATGAGCTACCACGAATATGACAAAGAAATATCTTTATATTTTCAATGTTCCGGTTTTACGTCACGGACTCCCTTTTCTACTAAGGGCTAGGACGGTTGCCTTCTTGCGAAGGACTTGTTTTGGCATATGTAATCGTTACCCTGAGTGCATGCCCTTGCTAACCTCAGACCGTGACGGGGCGCGAACCCTCGACCTGACGCCTCAAAGTCGCGTTCGCTACCGCTTGAGCCACGGTGACTACATCTTTATATTTTCAATACATTCTGAATAGCCACTACGGAAAGCATCCCTTGGAGGCAAATTCGGGAGCTGTGTATGAGCCAGGCATCTAACTCCTAAACATCGAAGTGGGATATAAATCATTAATCTGAAGTCCAAAGGCTCTGCCTTATAAGCACGAATTTTATCATATCAAAATAATATTTTCACTGGTTTACATCATGTTCTATGCAACTACAATTTCAATACTGAAAACCGGAATTCACACGTTTCTCAGTCTGTGACGAATGGGTGAAATTTTCCCTACATTATGGCAAGAATCTAAAGAGAATATCAAATTTATCATTAATTCCTGCCAAGTTAAAAAAAAAAAAGAGTTAAAGTTTGCGGTTTTAGCCCTCCTATCAGAGACATCGCCCCTGCTCTGGCGGGCGTCAGCCGGTGCAAGCCCCAACCCCCCACTGTGGTGTTCAATCACAGCAGTAACCTTCCCAGTAAACAGTTCAGGCTCAAGAACGCACGTATTGACATGCAGCCCTCTATGAAAAAAAAAAAAATTGTGGCACAAGAAATAGTGTGCATATGGTCGTTTGAATGAGCAAACGAATGTATATTCACGACATACAAAAACTCTTTGAGTATGTGTTCAGTGGCAACGCAGCATTTGAGCAAATGAGGGCTAAACACCTTGGATTTCAAATATTACCTGTGGGAACGATACGACAACACATGTAGGTTATAGTAACAATCTCTAAAGAAAACAAATAAATAAAAATATTAATAAGTTCAAACTATTCAATCTCTTATTTTGAATTTAATTTATATTCAAAATTTAATTCCGACTCAACTCCAAGGAGGAGCTCATATAACATATCTTTGCCAGAAACACTTGGTGAGCATCAATAGGGGAAGAAACTGAAGAAGCAATTAATATTTTTCTAAACCTCAGGTTTTGATAAAAACAACAATGCTCTCCCTTCCAATCTCGTAAGATGACGGGAAAGGTAGTTGCATCCCCCATAAAGTAGCTGGTCTTACCTGAGTAGGATAAATGAGCAGACCATCAGGTGTTTAGGATTATAGATAGAAAAATAAACTATACTATAAGGTCAGGCATCGTTAAGCTTTTCCGGAAAAAGTCTAGTCGTTTGTCATTAATAGTTAATGAAATTATGGGAAATTTTTTCACGTACTGAGTCATGAACCATATCGCCATACCGGATATGGTAATAATAAAAAGAACTATAAGCAATAAAAAGTAAAACAAAATATTCTGTTCATAATGAAGGTCAAATCAAGTGAAGGGAAAAATTAAATACATTTAATAATCGACATCAATAAAGCTTAAAGGCAATGAAAATGCAATAATACAGAAATATCAGAATTCATGCAAGAACTGCATTCTTTCACGATAGGCAGATCTAGGGATGGGAATATATATATATATATATATATATATATATATATATATATATATATATATATATATATATATATATATATATAAGAATCATTTTCTTTTTACCCTGACCGGGACTTGAACCTAGGACTTATAAATTCTAAGTCAAGGCGCAACCAACACACACCACAGAAGGTTAAAAGAAATCCAACCTTATAGCTTATATCAGCTACACTTAGGAATGAACGCATTCTATCTGAGTGCTTATTTGGTTAATATATATATATATATATATATATATATATATATATATATATATATATATATATATATATATATATATATATATATATATATATAAATATATATATATATATATATATATATATATATATATATATATATATATATATATATATAGTAAGGAAGCCCATCAGTGAAACAAAACTTATAAAACAATGCAATATTTCGGATCCTAACTGGATCCCTTCTCAAACACAACTTGAGAAGGGATCCAGTTAGGATCCGAAATATAGCATTGTTTTATGAGTTTTGTTTCACTGATGGGCTTCCTTACTATTTAGTGCTATATGTTAACAGTCTGTACTTATTTATATATATATATATATATATATATATATATATATATATATATATATATATATATATATATATATATATATATATATATATATATATATATATATATATATATATATATATATATATATATATATATATATATATATATATGAAGCAAAAAAAAAGGCCCATAAATAAAACACAAAAAGAAGCGAAGATGTACTATATATTACGACTGGACTCCAGTCCTCTTCAGGTACAAATGAATTGATATGTTGTTGTTTGAGGTTAAAGCCAACCTTGTGTTGGCACGGGCCCTTGTTCAAAGAACGGCCCGTAGGTGAATTGATAAATACAGAGCTGTGGATAAAGGTGGGGAGAGATGCTAGCTATGATTCCCAGGAGGATTCACGATGGGATTATCCTCAAACCTCAGGTCAGGTGGACGGTCATTTGGCATAATCTTCTTAATGAGGTCTTTTAATAATGCTTCATTCACAACGTCAGATCTCCACTGTCCATTTGATAAATTTAATGTTTCGGATTTTTCTATAATGGCTGCTTCAAGTATCTTTCTCCTATATTGGCAATTACTCTTATATAGCAATGAGGACTCACTCCAATTAATAGGGTGCCCAGTATCTCGCATATGCACAAATAAAGCAGAACTTTCAACGCCATATCTTACTGCTCTTTTGTGCTCGGAAATTCTCTGGCCTAGTGAACGACCAGTTTGACCTATGTAGGATTTTTCGCAGGAACAGCAATCAATTTTATAAATCCCTGCTTCTAAAGCTTTTTTATTTTGATATACGTTAATTAGTGAAGAACCAATTGTTTTGGGATAATTAAATATGAAAGGATTACTTCTGCCTAATTGATCACTAAGAATTTTAATATTTTCTAAATAGGGTATTTTAATTGTATTAGTAAAGTTTATTTTTGGCTGTTCTGTCGGCCCATTATAAAATATTTTGTTTGCTTTGTTAATTGCTTTTTCGATTACATACGCGGGATACATGAGACTTTGTAATCGAAAAAGCAATTAACAAAGCAAACAAAATATTTTATAATGGGCCGACAGAACAGCCAAAAATAAACTTTACTAATACAATTAAAATACCCTATTTAGAAAATATTAAAATTCTTAGTGATCAATTAGGCAGAAGTAATCCTTTCATATTTAATTATCCCAAAACAATTGGTTCTTCACTAATTAACGTATATCAAAATAAAAAAGCTTTAGAAGCAGGGATTTATAAAATTAATTGCTGTTCCTGCGAAAAATCCTACATAGGTCAAACTGGTCGTTCACTAGGCCAGAGAATTTCCGAGCACAAAAGAGCAGTAAGATATGGCGTTGAAAGTTCTGCTTTATTTGTGCATATGCGAGATACTGGGCACCCCATTAATTGGAGTGAGTCCTCATTGCTATATAAGAGTAATTGCCAATATAGGAGAAAGATACTTGAAGCAGCCATTATAGAAAAATCCGAAACATTAAATTTATCAAATGGACAGTGGAGATCTGACGTTGTGGATGAAGCATTATTAAAAGACCTCATTAAGAAGATTATGCCAAATGACCGTCCACCTGACCTGAGGTTTGAGGATAATCCCATCGTGAATCCTCCTGGGAATCATAGCTAGCATCTCTCCCCACCTTTATCCACAGCTCTGTATTTATCAATTCATTTGTACCTGAAGAGGACTGGAGTCCAGTCGTAATATATAGTACATCTTCGCTTCTTTTTGTGTTTTATTTATGGGCCTTTTTTTTGCTTCATATTGTGCTGTGATATAACAGTTTATTTTGCATATATATATATATATATATATATATATATATATATATATATATATATATATATATATATATATATATATATATATATATATATATATATATATATATATATAAATATATAAAAGAGTATCATAATCCTACTAACAAAAGTCACAGGCTAAGCACAATACACTGACCTGTTTAGTCACTACAAAATTGTTCTTTCATTTTGACTGATGATTTTGTTTCTATTTCAATTCTATCTTCTAGTAGTCACTTCTAAAGATTGGGACCCCTGACAGCCAAGGCTCTGTCTACTTTTTTCTTTTTCTTTTTTTTATTACGAGTCTTTGTGAAAGTCGGGTGTTTCTTTCCACGGAACAGCTAACTGCGTTAATATTCATAATCCATTCTTTGCATAACAGACTTTTTATTTCAACCGCTCCATATCACTGAACAATATGATATGTAGCTAGGAACTAGAGCATCCATTATCATTTGCCTGCTGTGGCAGTCAAATAACTTTTTATTCCGATTTTGCTTTAGTACAAACATCTCCCACATGAGATTCAAATGATAAATGGCTCTCAAGATTAGCCCCAGGTTCCTAACAATAGGAATTGCATCGGTATGATAAGATCCTACTTTAATTGCTATGTATCTGGGTATGCGATCAAGATAAACTTTTGATCCAGTAAATATGAATAGGGTTTTGCTTGTATTTAATCTTATTCCAATTCTTGTAAAGAATTACTCTTTCTATTGTGGATACCATCTCTAACATTAAGATGTTCTATATTTATAGAGAAGAAACTGGGCATCATCTGCGAATTGGCAAAGCATGGTTTAAGAAGAAACAGTTTGCAAATTATTTTTAATTACACAGAAAAGTAATGGACCGAATACTGAGCCTTGAGTTACGCCAAATTTAACAAAGAGCATCGCTGTCACGTGTTTTTTTTCTTTTTCTTTTTTCTATTGTTACTGACTTCTGACGATTGTAGTCGCCGTGGCTCAGTAGGTAGCGTCTCCGACTCTGAGGCGTCAGGTCGAGGGTTCGCGCCCCGTCACGGTCTGAGGTTAGCAAAGGCATGCACTCAGCGTAAGGATTACATTTGCCAAAACAAGTCCTTCGCAAGAAGGCAACCGTCCTAGCCCTTGGTTGATAAGGGAGTCCGTGACGTAAAACCGGAACACACTGACTTCTGACGATTGCTTAGAAGGCCATAAAACAAATCATCGAAATGTAAACCTATAATAATAGTAATAATAATAATAATAATAATAATAATAATAATAATAAATAAGTTACTGTAAGACTGTATCATAGAAATACATTTTCATAGCTGGGAAAGTTATCGGAGTTGAAAATGTCCAACAGACGAGGGGAGAAGGTATACGCTCTTCGTTTGCAGAAATGCTAGGAATGTGAATGTGAGGGAAAACACAGGGAAAATTCAGGCAATAGGAGAAGGGGGAAACAAACTGGATTTCTTATTTCATTTATTTTTCGTGAGAACAGCAAAAGGCATATTCTCCTCGCCAAAGCTATTCTGGGATGAGGACAGTGTTGCGTCATCCCTCGTGTTGCAATCCCTGTCATTTTCAGAAAATGACAAGTACACCATAAGATGTGTGGAGTCCGAAACCAAACAGTCTCTCACCCAGCTCATGTTTCAATACGAGCCAAGATGTCCGTTCCAGAGGTTCCGGCGAAATTATCGCCCTAATTTCAGCCGAGATCGTGGAAATATTGTTCATGCAGTGACCTCATACATATAAATGATCTAGTGACAGAGCCTGCTCGATATCATGGGAAGACAAACACACAGAGGGACGTCACTATGCTTTTATGTTCATATTCAAGAGGTACAGGCGAAATAATGCTATGCGAACCACTCAAAGGTGGCACTCGAGTTTTCTTTATTGAAGCCAAACATTGATCTGCTAAGCTAGGAAGGAATAGAGCGAAGGATGTACGAGGGGAAAAAATATGATTCAGATCTAAAACGGATTTTATTCCCAATCACAGAAGGGGAAATACAGTGTTGGCTACATGGTACTGCTTTTAGCAAAGTTAAAAGAAATGCAAGCATGATATGCATATATGGAGAGAGAGAGAGAGAGGAGAGAGAGAGAGAGAGAGAGAGAGAGAGAGAGAGAGAGAGAGAGAGAGGAGAGAGAGAGAGAGAGAGAGATTTAGTACGCAGCAATAACTGAAATCGCAAACAACAACAACAATAAACATATATATATATATATATATATATATATATATATATATATATATATATATATATATATATATATATATATATATATATATATATATATATATATATATATATATATATATATATATATATATGACACGGGGAGTTACGAGCATAGGGCTCTTTCCCGTAATCACAATTAGGAAATTATATTATATATATATATATATATATATATATATATATATATATATATATATATATATATATATATATATGACACGGGGAGTTACGAACATTGGGCTCTTTCCCGTAATCACAATTAGGAAATTATATTTTCATATATATATATATATATATATATATATATATATATATATATATATATATATATATATATATATATATATACACACACACACACACACACACACACACATATATATATATATATATATATATATATATATATATATATATATATATATATATATATATATATATATATATGTAGTCGCCGTGGCTCAATCGGTAGCGTCTTCGACTCTGAGGCGTCAGGTCGAGGGTTCGCGCCCCGTCACGGTCTGAGGTTAGCAAGGGCATGCACTCAGCGTAAGGATTACATCTGCCAAAACAAGTCCTTCGCAAGAAGGCAACCGTCCTAGCCCTTGGTAGATAAGGGAGTCCGTGACGTAAAACCAGAAACCGGAATATATATATGTATATATATTTTTTTTTTCCACCAATGTTATTCCATTTCTGAAATCGACGCTTTTTAATTTTCAAAGGTACTTTCTAATATAGCAGACAAAAAAATTCGTGTCTTTTATATATACAGAATTATTAGAAATATGAAGAAAATACTAGAGCACTCTCATGATTATAATGGCCACATTGGCAGAAAATATTTTTCCGTAGGATAAACAAACTTTCACTTCCAAAGTGAAAAAGAAAGTAAATAATCATTATACATCAGTTAAGGAACAAAAGGCAGTTACAATAAACTTTTCAAGTGCTTATTTACAGAAAATGAATATTTTTACTTGAAGGTTTTATATTCAGCGCCCCCGCGAAAATTCTCGATCAACAGCCAGCATTTTTATCATAATTAGCAGATTTCGTATGTGCTTTGGGACACAAAAATGCAAGATGGTGAATTAACAGTTGCATTTTCATTTGATATAGCAAGAAAACGCTTAATATCTCCCGGGTGCGTCCACAGGCCCACTCACTAAATTATTCTTCCCCAAGATAAGATCTTAATCTTACTGAATGAATGTTATTAACAGCTTACCAAACTACCAGTCTTAACAGAAAATTCGGCGCAATTACCGTGTAATAATAATAATAATAATAATAATAATAATAATAATAATAATAATAATAATAATAATAACAGTAATAATAATAATAATAATAATAATAATAATAATAATAATAATAATAATAATAATAATAATAATAATAATAATAATAAGAAGAAGAAGAAGAAGAAGAAGAAGAAGAAGAAGAAGAAGAAGAAAATAAGAGAAGTCACCTAAAATGCATCTACTGTACTGTACTGTACCATTTAATATCTATAGATTTTCTGTTAAACAGAAAAACTATAGCATGAAAACAATGAATTTTCTCTATGGGGTGAGTTATGACTACACACCTTATATAACAAGAGAGTTTATTTGAAGAATGTAAACTCTTACTTTTCAGTGCAAAAGCAGTTGATGATTAGAATTCGCCAAACCAAGAAACTAATTTCTATATGGAGTCATAATTTTGAAGGAAAATATGATTAGCACTGGGAGATGGAAAAATAAACTAATCAGGAGACTGAGAATTACAAGCAAAAGGTTTTTTTTCCCGTGAACACAGTTAAGTAAATAAAGCAGTTGCCCGTTTACTATTTAAACCACAAGGAACTTTCCACGTGTTGTTGACGGAGGAGGAAGAGAAGGAAGAGTTCTCATGGAGAGGAAGAGAAGACCAATTTTGCTCTCCTAGATCAATACGAACCCCGTCTCTTTTGCATGACGCAAGGAGATCAGCCCCACAAGACAAAAGAAAAAAAAAACAGAAAGAAATAACTAAAGAGGAATAAGAAGTATCAGAATATGATGAGTGTCAAATTAGCTTCCGGAGGAAGATACAAACTTTGCATTATACTCTCAATAACTATTTAGGAAATAATTTTAGATTTTGTACTGAATACAAGGTCTGTATGTAAATATTTCTTCCTTATGAGTCCAATACTTTTGGGTATAAAATATGAATGATTAAGATTCGCACCTTGCAAAAAGTATTTAGGATTTTTCCACAAACCTAGAGGTGACCACAAGTTAATCTCTTTCCATCACAGTACGAGACTTAATATGGCCTTTTTATTTTTATTCAAGTGAATTCGGTCGATTTCTTAAAGATGCACAACTACCAAATGTATGGGTAGCTATAAGCCACAAGAATAGTTAAGATACTACCGCTGAAGGTCTTTTGGACTTGAATAGGACTGGCCAAGACAGCTCGATTTTAGGGCTTCCTTCGGTTATGTTCTTTTGCTATGCCTATACATCCGCATCGAATATTCTGGCGTATTAGCTAAACATCTCTTATTATCTCCTCACATCTGACAAGTCACAGAACTACTCATCTCTGTATCTCCTTACTTAGTTATCTTGGTGCACGGGCCCGATGAAAGCAATTTCCTTTGCCCGTCCCGGTGACACAATCATAAAAAAGAATTGTCGATCTAGGATATATCCTATACAATACTGTGGAAAAGATTGAATATTTCCTGAACTCCAACGCTTACAAAACCAGAATTAGGATATATATAATTAACCTTTAGTTGACATAAGTTCTTTGCTGTGTGTGTGTGTGTGTGTGTGTGTGTGTGTGTGTGTGTGTGTGTGTGTGTGTGTGTATGATTACCTAATTGTGTGTGTGTGTGTGTGTGTGTGTGTGTGTGTGTGTGTGTGTGTGTATGTGTGTGTGTTTCTTAACTGTCTAGAAACTAGCAGCAACTTATTTTGTATTCATCTCCATTAATATCAATCAGCCATGAAGTAGCCATGGCATTTCCAATAACGCCGAAACCAATCTAATATCTATTGCATCCCTCAACTTTGTTCTCAACTAAAGACATAATTTCTCTAACTCAGTTCTGGGTAATATTAAATAGGACACGGTTGAGTCTCCTCCATAATTTTAGGTTGGGCTCATTTATCTCCAGATACTAAAACGATTAAGGGTAAACTATAAAGATGATAAATATTCGGTGATTGAATCTCATAAAATGGTGTATAAAAAATTCTATGGGTCATTTTATTTATGAGTGTGACACCGGGACAGGCAATAAAAAAACACCAAGACGAAGGAAAAGAAAAAGGTTAAGGACAAGGCAGAGATGAGGACATGATACACAAAGGAAAACGACAGACAGAAAAAATAGTCAAAGTACAGAGGACCTAGAGATATGGAGAATTAGGCCTTGAGATGACGACAGATCCGCTTCTTGAAGGAATATAGGTCATAAGAATTTGGAAAGACAGAAGGAGGAAGAAAGTTCCAGAGTCTGGATGTAGTTGGGAAGAAGCAGCCGCTGCACCGACCAATCCGCGTGCTACAAATCTCCACACAGCACCTGTGCAATGAGGCCGCATGGCGAGTGTTACGTGGCCTCGGCAGTGGGGGAGGGTTGCAACTCGCCAACTTATCAGAGAAGCGATGGACAGAGTAGCGATAGAAAAGAGAAAGGGGATAATACCTTACGGCGAAGAGAAAGAAAATCCAGATTACAAGTAAGAGAAGGATCATTAATGAGTCTGACAGCCTTATATTCAACCCTATCAAGGAGATAAGTACAAGACGAAGCACCCCAGATGTGTGAGCAGTATTTCTAGATTTTAAGTAACTTAAAGAGGAACAGTAATGACGAAACCGGAACAGAACCCCCAATTTTTTGGATGCAGATTTAGAAATTTAGTTTATGTGATTCTTCCAAGACAAGTTAGAGGCTATATGGATTCCTAATATGTTGATAAAAAATAAGAAGGTAAATTTCATTAGCTTCAAAGACAATATGGTTATCAGGAGGAGGAGAAGATAAAGATATAGCCAGAAACTGTCTTGGAGGCATTAAATTTAACTAAATTTTGGCAAATCGGAGTTGAGAGTAGAAGAGAGAGTAATACGAGACTGTTTACGAGTAGCAGATGAAGGGTGTGAAGAAAAGGCAGAGGAAAAACGAAGGGTAGAATCGTCAGCAAAGGCATGATGAAGAGAGAAAAATGGGGATTGTAGATGAAAGTAAAAAGCATATATATATATATATATATAATATATATATATATATATATATATATATATATATATATATATATATATATATATATATATATATATATATATATATATATATGAAAAGAGCATCTTGAATAATTAACTTCAGAGCATCAGAGAAGACTGTATAATTTACTCAAAATACAAAACGCCATGCTTCAAATATCTTCCTTAAAGATATATGATCGATACATTCCTAAATTATAAGCCTGTTTCATTGACTAACATAGTTTGCAATGGCATAGAGACACTACTGAGAAAACATATATCTCTTGACGTGGTGTTCTTCCACTTTTTGCCAGTGAGACATTATAACTTGAGAGAATGCAGGTCTGTGCTAACAAACTAACTACAGTTTTATGATGAGGTAAGCCTAATCTTACAAGAAAGGGTTGAGTAGATGGTATATACTTCGAATTTCAAAACTCACATGATACAGTCCTAAATGGGAGACTAATTAAGAAGTTACAAGAAATGGCAAGATTATGTGGAAATGTTTTCGAGTGGATATAAGTTTATTTAGGAGGAGGGGAGCAATAGACTGAGTATGATAAGCAATGTCTGCCTGGAGACAGGGTAGCAGTGGGGCTCCACAAGGATCAGTTTTAGGGCCACTTCTATTTCTTATATATGTAAATTATCTGCCGAAATCTATAAGTGCATACTTAAATATGTTTCCAGATAATGAAAATTTTGTGAAGAAAGTATAAAACAAAAATAGTGGTAGATAAATTCCGGAAGATCTAAATAGTCTACATGACTGACCAGAAAAGTTTCTAAAAAGACTTAATATTTCCAAATGAATAGCAATGAGGATGGGCAAGAGTGCAAGAAGACCCACTTTTGGGTATTCAATAGCAGTGGAGGAACTTCAAGAATCTGTCATCGATAGAGATCTAGGGGTAAATGAATTGGCAGATTTGTCTCCGGAATTGCATGTAAATCGTATAGTAGAAGCAGCATATGATTTCTTATTAAACATAAGGGCAGCCTTCGGGCATTTGAAATGGAAAGCTTTTCGCCATACACCAGGTAGCTTGAAGTCTGTCAGCATGATGATCCATTGTTTGAGGATCGTCATTTGGTTGCATTTCTTGAGTAACATTTATTCACCACTAGCTTGATAGGCTTATATTGGCTTCTTGATTTGTTCACTACTCCTTATTCCGTATATTTAGACTAGCCCTCAACAGAGGGCTTCTGTTATCTGCCACACAAGGGACGTACCTGGTGTGGGTTTCTCCTTGTCATGGGACACGGAAATGATCAGAATACATAAGATTCTAATGTGAGGCCTATGCTCGAACATGCAGCACTCATCTAAAATCTGCACATGAAAAAGCATATAAATGAACTGGAGATAGTTCAAAGACATGCTTTGAAGCTGATGAAAGAGATGCATAATCTCAGCTGTGAGGAAAGGCTGAAGGAGTAAAACACCATCACTCTGAAATGGAGGGAAGGGGGAGAATAGTGTAACGGTTTATATGTACCCTCATGGTTTAACAGGGTGCATAGGGAGCCGCATTTTGATATGGGTGACTCTAGAACTAGAAGGCATAGTTTGAAGCTTCGAAATAAAACTTCCTTGTAAGATGCAATTATGTTTTAGTGTGAAAATAGTTGCTTATTGAAATCAGCTAAGTAAGGAAACAGTAAGTGCTAAATACATTGATATACGGACAGATATAATAAGTGTTAGTGAGTAAAAAATTACACCGGCCAGGAGACGGGGAGTTAGGCGCACAGGACATTTTTTTCATGAGCAAAAATACGTAAATATAATTAGGTAATTACATACATAAATGGACTGACAGACACATTCATGTATAGATTATAAGATACAGACATCACCCTTGGATAATTTATCCCCAAAACACTGACTTCAGCTCTAAAATACTTATAATTAATAAAGTACAATATGACAGGTGAATATAATATAAGCAAATTATCTCTCACTGAATGAATCAAGAAAAGCAACATATGGCAGAACAGAAGGAAAAATAATTATCGCCTTTGCCAATCTAAGTTTGACATCTGTTACAGGCCAGTGGTACTGCAGATAAAGTGAGTCATTCTTTACTAGGTAAATGCTAAATGTTGCTTGGCACTTCATTTTATGTCGCTTTTACATGACTAAAAAAAAAATAATGAAATGGCTAAATAGTAAACTAAACTAATATATAAAAAAAAGTTCTTGTAAATATAAAATATCTCCAGCACCATCCCTTGAAAAGATAAAATTTCAGAAAGCAGTAAATATACTGTAAAAAAACAAAAACATGCACAGAGAGCATTCTACTAGCAAATACATAGGGAGTGTCCATCATGACAAAATTCCCAAGAGCTTCTTTTTGAACAAATTAGTCCATATCAGTATCTATAAATATAATACTGGTTATTAACTTGCATCATATGTAGAATACGGATCCTAAGCTAATTCGACCTCACCTACTCTTATTCAACCTAACCGAACCCCAGTCAAGGTTGGGATCTGACTTTTACATTTAATCCCATAAGTTGATATCTAGAATTTATCTCTGTTGATTGGAACACACACACACACACACACACACACACACACACACACATATATATATATATATATATATATATATATATATATATATATATATATATATATATACACACACACACACACACAATAGCAATAGGCCTAACACTACTAATAGGCCTAAGATAACATCATGAATACGTAATTATTAAATTACAGCAATACAAAATTCATGTGGCAGACAAAGACAGTAAACAGTTAATATCATTTACTTTAGTAGAGATGGGGCTAATCTTTTTTTAATTTTAATTTAGTGTTATAATGAAGCAAAATAACATCTCGCAAGTCCTTCACAATATATATTGAAGATTACTACTTGTTTTAATTTCTGAAACTCAGCTATATTCACCAAAGTATCAGCACAAAAATATTTCAAACAATAATTGACAACCTCTTCTAGCTATCCAGTCAGTATTGAGTCCAAAAGCATCCTTCACAAGATCAGGCTTACATGAGGGATATAACAGTCGCTGTGTACACAAGTTTAAAAAAAAATACACCTTAGCAACATTAAAGGCAGTCTGTGAATCATATATATATATATATAAGCATTTATATGTAAACACTGAAAATAAATATGGCTTCATGGAAATATATATAAATTCGAATATTTATTTGGATTTTCACTCATAATCCATCAAAATGAGGAAAATGTATTTTTAACAAGTTTCCTTAGTTATGCATGATTGCCACATGCAATGTAAATAAAACGATACAAAATTTTTAACATTGAAGTAAATAATTCATTAAATGTCGAACTAAGGAAAATTCGGTGGTAATCGTCCTTGGGTTTCGCGATGAGACGTGTTCGAAACGAACTCGAAACCTACGAAGCTGCATTAAAAAAATAAAAATAAAAAATACTTATCACTGGTGGAGGAAAAAAAATGGCCATAAACTACATCAAATAAAGAACAAAAGTATAGACACGACCTGGACTTCCGCATACCAGACGAACACTGACTGACACCCTAATGCATATTAATTTTACCCATCTTTGCATTATTTAGTTTTTGTTGATGCAATTGTCATCCTCGTTATTTCTCCCTTTTATATACATGGTAGACGGAAACATTTACAGATTATGGCTAAACATGAAGGAAATACTTGGGCAGAAATGAATAAAATAATAATAATAATAATAATAATAATAATAATAATAATAATAATAATAATAACATTTTGCGCAGTTTCACAATAAATTATAATGAAAACAGTATATATATATATATATATATATATATATATATATATATATATATATATATATATATATATATATATATTCGTACCCTCTCCAACAACAAAGAATGATTAAATTTAATTGTCCAAATTTTTACTTATTTAATTCTGAAAGCTAATTATCAAGAAGGCAGAATATGTCATGCTTACTACAGAGAGGCTTTAAATCATTTCCATTTTGATATAAAGCTTCCAGATTACTTATAAATATTCAGAGTAGTTTTCCCTTTTTACAAACAGATAAGAAGAAAATTATGCTCAAAATACATTGGACTATAGCATATCTCTTGCCCATATTCTGTTTCAAAGGTGAAAGATATTTTGAATCATCAACTACAAGCTTTATCACTAATGTCACATCTGATATCAATCCTATCTACGACAATGATGAAAATAATAACTCTATAACAATGTATAAAAAAAAAGCGTTTTTGGATGCTAACACTAATTACCCCCATAAAGCCCCTACAGCCAGATCACCCCATGCAGGTAACTATATAAGAATAATGCCATTTGCCAAATTAAAATTAACATTAAAGAAAATTGTGTGTTTTATTTGAATTGTCCTACAAGACGTAGCGATTTTTTTTTAGCATAATACATTCCAAAAAATGCTCTTTGTTAAGGCCTTGGAGCAGAAAACTCAAGTTGTGTGCTATATTCCTGTAATCATAGCATTGCATTCATATCATTGTATATTACAAATAAGCTACATACGTTCTTTGGCTTTTCCCTTCTCATCTGTACAATATGTCGGTATATTAAATCACTCCCTCCACTCCTCCTCCCTCTTCCGTGTTTTATGGCGAGGTAATTAGTCTCATCCCCCCTACTGACATCCAACTCTTTTCCCCTAACTCATGGATCGCTGTTTGTCTGTTTTTTTTTTTAATCTCTCTCTCTCTCTCTCTCTCTCTCTCTCTCTCTCTCTCTCTCTCTCCTCTCTCTCTCTCTCTCTCTCTCTCTCTCTCCGAAAAGAATACCACATTATTAAAAGGACCTCAGGTGACATAATACACAGTAAACAAAGTTGAATTATGGCCAAAAATCAATACTTGCTATAAAGACTGGTTATATATAATGCTGGGTAAGTATCTGTCTATCAGAAGGAGTGCCTGTGTACACATGTTCCCATGTAAAGTTGATGGCATATTAAAATATATATATATATATATATATATATATATATATATATATATATATATATATATATATATATATATATATATATATATGTATGCCATCATGGATTATCTCTGTTTTGAGATTTATTTCTTCCTCTAAGAAAAAAAATAAGAGCTTAGTTTGTAACAAGAGTAATATATCTGAATAATAATAATAATAATAATAATAATAATAATAATAATAATAATAATAATAATAATAATAATAATAAAACGTGTTGAGGATGACAACACCATGTTGGCGTATAGCCGTTATTCCATCAGACTGGACTGCGTCCAACATTAAATGTCCCCCCCCCCCTTCTATCCTACGTTATCATCTTCCCCTTTATTATGAATCCCTAAACGATTGTTTTACATGACAAACGCATGAAGGACGGAAAATCGATGTTGAGAGATACACCAATAAAAAAAAAAAAAAATAAAGTCTTGATGGCGTATCCCTCATAAATATATAACCAGAGCTGTTTCGAGGTTGTGTATCGAAAGTCAATTCGTCTATTATTGTGTAAGTCGCCTGTTCATATTAATAAATGAAAATGAGTGATTAAAATGTGTAACTTACATGTAATACCTGTCAAGTTTCGGACGATGATGATTATCGCGTAGCATCCTTTTCGTAAGTAACTTTCCAGGAAAAGACGTAGATTTCCTAAGTTCCAAGAGCGCTGTGGACAATGTCCTAGTCAGAAAAATAAAATACAGGAAGTGACCGTAGGACTGGTCAACAACATCCTTGTTTAATAAGAATAAACATACATCGGAAGCAAAGATACTAGGGTAAGACAAGAAGATACTGTTGGCTGGGACAAACCCTCATCGGTTAGATAGGACAACAGACTAAAAATTAAATAATGCTACAACAGACTTATGCGATTAGGCTATTGAAGAAGAAGAAGAAGAAGAAGAAGAAGAAGAAGAAGAAGAAGAAGAAGAAGAAGAAGAAGAAGAAGAAGAAGAAGAAGAAGATTTCCTCTATTATGATAAGGAAATCTCCCGCTAAAGTGACCTACTAGCCCGAATCCTCTCTTTTCATCAGAAACATTTTTTTTTTCAAACAGTTCTTCTTACAAAAGAAACAGCATCTCTGATTAATCTACTTTCCCTGATACATTTTCCTCCCTAATTTAGTCCTATAGTAACAAATTTAAAGAATTATTAAAATAAAAAATTATAATACTGAATCACGCTCGACTAATAATAATATAAAAATCAAGTGTTTCTCTCTCTCTCTCTCTCTCTCTCTCTCTCTCTCTCTCTCTCTCTCTCTCTCTCTCTCTCTCTCTCTCTCTATCACTTTATATATATATATATATATATATATATATATATATATATATATATATATATATATATATATATATAATATATATATATATATATATATATATATATATATATATATATATATATATGTATGTATGACGTAGAGATTTTATTATCCCATCTAATGTCACCAATTTGTAGGATAGTATCCCACCGAGTGTCACCACTGACGTAGGGATTTTACCTCCTACGTTATATATTTATAATTATGGTAGCGTGGTTGGTGAAAGACATCTTCTTTATATATTAGTTTATTCTTATTTTAACATCTATGTACTCAGAGCTCCTATTACTACAGTTCCTGTCACGACTAATTCCTGAGTCCCACCCCGGAAGGGGGGGAGGCTAACTCAGCTGTACTGTGTTAACTCTGCTGCTGGCAAGGCCCGGTCTCTAACTCAACTCACTGTGCCTGCCCTGGGTGGTTCTTGAAATACCCCAAGGGCAGGGGCGTGGCTTGTATGGGGAATAAAGGACTGGTTTATATCTCTCACCCTCTTGAAATATTTGAACGCCAGATGCCGAGTCCCATGGGACCAGCTATCCATCTTCGACCCTTTTTAACATAAGCCTCATCCTATCACACTCTGGAGAGAGTGTTCAATGTTTCCTTTGACACCTAGCCCAAAAGTCCTACGACATGTATGTGTGTGTGTGTGTGTGTGTGTGTGTGTGTGTGTGTGTGTGTGTGTGTGTGTGTGTGTGTGTGTGTGTGTGTGTGTGTGTGTGTGGTTTGGAGAAAACTACAAAAAATTACATAAAGAAGGCATCCCTGGCACCTACAGTCTGGAAGCTACATGCATACGCAAAATGAGTCCTTTCGTTGAATGTTACGGCACCAGACTATGAATCTACCTACTTTGAAAGTAACATAGAAGCCAGAGATAATCTTCACAACCAATAAGCATTAAAACTATATTTGGTGTATATAAAGAAAAGGTGGATGTAATAACACATGAATAACCTTTTTTCACTAATTCATTTCATAATGTACGAAGTACGAAACGTTTTGATTCCAATTAAATTTTGCAGCTTCTTCGTAAACTCTTTGATAACGTAAATAATTGTAAGAAACTAATAACATAAAATACATTAAAAAAAAAAACTGCCGACGCAAAAACAGAAATCATACTCCAAAAATATGATTCAGTGAAAGATCGCTGCCCAAATTCAACAATAATGCACACACACACACATACATATATATATATATATATATATATATATATATATATATATATATATATATATATATATATATATATATATATACACACACAGACAAAATTCGGAGTCGGAAAAACTTTAGCATTACGGAAAAAACAGCATTTCAGGATATCACTTCTTAAGGATTTGGTTGCATTTTCAGGGATTCGCAGGAAAAAACTTGTACTGTAATTACTTTGAATTCTTATCTCAGCACTTTATGATAAAGTGAATATAGCATCGTACTGTCTCGTGTCCATTACCGGTTAAATTGGGCAATCCATTGGGGTCGGTGGATTCCTAAAGGTGTGGCTGAATATTCATTCATTGCCTGGAGGTTACTGGGTCCACATGATTGGAGAGGGGACTTGGTAACCTGGATATATAGTCAGGCTCTATACAATCAATGTCCCCTGCCTCTGTCTTTCATTAAAGACTATAAACCTATAAGTTTCACATACTAACCCCACTGGATGATTCTTTTTGCTTCTTCACTTCAGAATATTTGAGCAAAAGGCTTTGTGTCAGCATAAATACAGAATATCAATAACTTGGGCATCATAAAGTTGAATCAACACGTAAACACTGATAAACACACATTAAAGGATGCAAACACCATAAAGCGTCAAAATATATGGCTTAGGTCAACCATTCCTAGGCCTTAATTTCAAATTATTACATGACTACCGGTACCATTCAAGCCTTCTCTTAAATACATGGACAATAGAGTACTTTGAAAACCTGGAGGCACAGTCATAAAATATAAATGTCTGGCAAGGTCTTGACTATAACTGTAAATACACAACCTGTCCAAAACAGGTTTAATTCACAAAACTAATCCAGTCTTCATTCGTTCCTTTTATAAATAAACTCGGAATAATGCTTCACCTGAAGTAATAAGATTGTTTCTTCTATCGAATATCTATTATCATGCGATATTTGGAGTCCGAATGCGAAAAATCCTGAGGATATATACTTCTATGGAATTTTTGTTACCTCTGCACATCACTGCTGAGTGAGTCTTGGTTAGTCCTAAATTAATCTTGCTATACAAGATATGTCTCTTTACGCCATGCAGTTCACATGAGCCGCATTTAAAGTTACGCAGGCCTACTAACCATTCTCTTCTTGAAAAATACTTGGACATTACTACTACGGGAAAAATGTGATGTTATGAGATCATTGTAAATTAGTGGGCATAGAAGAGACCACAGCAGCTACCCCTATCCACACAAACACACACAGGATACGAGCATGGGCTCTTTCCCGTAAGCACTATTAGTTAATTACAAACACACACACACAAAAGTAACCTTTGAGAGAGGGGAAACATGTAGGGAAATATTGTTGAGAAAAAAATAGTCTAAAAGACCTTCAAGGATTCAAAGAAGTGTTCATTAGACGATACAGAACACAGGAAGAGATGGGAAAGATCAAAAACTTGTTGGAAGAGGCAAGAAGGTTATATGAGGAAAAAAATGAAGAAGAGAAGAAAAATTTTCATTTCAGAGTTCTTCCAGACAAAGGGGAGATAAAGAAGAAAATGACAGATAATCAGGGGATGGGGCCTCATTAAGATTGTTATACACAAATGCTGATGGATTAGCTGGTAAGGCAGTAGAATTAAAAGATAGGATTCACAACAGTAAGGCAGATATAGTAGCAATTACAGAGACTAAGTTGAGTGAGGACATAAACAGTGTCACAGTTTTTCCTAAGGGCTTCAGAATATTAAGGGTTGAAAGATCTGAGAGGACTGGTGGAGGGATAGCACTGCTCATAAGTGAAAGGATTCAAGTTGAAGAAATAAACTTGGCTATAGAAAGTGAGTTCAAGGAATTTCTTGTTGCTCGCATAAATACTGGGTCAGAGAGCATTATAATAACGGTTGTATATGACCCACCAAGGAACCAGAATAGGCTTGAAGTTTATGAGGAAAGTCATATAGGTACTATTGAAGTCATAAACTCAGTTGTTAACATGGCACGGGAGAAAAAATGTAGGAATTTGATTATGGGAGATTTTAATCATAAATAGATTGGATAAATCTTGACCCACACAGTGGTGAGGACTCATTCGGGGCAAGATTCCTAGATTGTGTACAAGGGAATTTCCTACACCAACATGTAATGGAACCAACGAGGGCCAGGGGTGGGGATGAGCCATCACTACTTGATCTAGTATTCACAGATAATGTACTGGATATTGAAAAAATTGAGTATGAACCACCACTTGGAAAGAGTGACAACTGTGTGTTGTTGATGGAATATATCATTGAAGATATTCTGCCTGAGAGTAGAGGCACCGAGGACATGAGGAGGAACTATCCGAAAGGAGATTACACCAATATGAATGAACATTTTACAGTTATTGACTGGAGAACCTTATTTTACAATAAATCTGTACAAGAAATGTATGACATCGTTTGTGAGAAATATGGGAAGATTGTAGATTGCTGCATACCTGTCACCAAAATAGGTGTAATTCATGCCAGAGAGATATGGTTCGATAATGGGTGTAAAAGAGCTAAGGAGTGGAGAGACAAATGCTGGAAAAGGTATAGGAGGAGAAAAAACATAAATGCCGGGCAAACCTACAAAAGAGCAAGAAATGACTACCTAAGTAAAAGGAGAGAGGCAGAGAGAGACTATGAGAGGGACATCACCAGGAAGGCTAAAGAAAATCCCAAGCTTTTCCACAGCTTTATCAGAGGAAAATTGAAGGTAAAAGAACAGGTTTTAAGGCTAAAGAGAGCGGATGGAAGCATCACTGAGATGGATGAAGAGATCTGCAAAGAATTGAACAAGGAGTTTCAGTCAGTATTTACAGTAGAAAATACCCCACCCCCTCTGATTGCAGAGATAGAAGCTCAAGGGCCAGTATTAGAGAACATCAACCTTACAGCCACAGAGATGTGCAAAGCGCTGATGGATTTAGATGTTCATAAAGCTACAGGTCCTGATGACATATCCCCTCATGTGCTTAAAAAATACGCAAACTCAATATCAGTGGCACTAAGTATTATATTTAAAAAGTCACTGGAGTCGGGGGAGATTCCAAGATGCTGGCAACAAGCAAATGTGATACCTATCTTCAAAAAGGGAAGGAGGGATACGGCTCTGAACTACAGACCAGTTTCCTTGACCAGCATAGTTTGCAAAGTAATGGAGAAACTACTAAGGAAACATATCTCTCTTCTCTTGGAATCATTTAACTTTTTGTCAGTGAGGCAACATGGCTTCAGAGAAGGTAGATCAACAGTAACAAACTTATTAGAATTTTATGATGAGGTAAGCCGAATCTTACAGGAAAGAGAGGGCTGGGCAGATTGCATATTCCTAGACTTCCAGAAAGCATTTGACACTGTTCCACATGGGAGACTTATTAGGAAGCTGCAAGCAATGGCTAGAATAGGTGGAAATGTTTTGGAATGGATAAAAACTTACTTAGAAGGAAGGGAACAGAGGGTTAGAGTAAGACACTCAGTGTCTGAATGGAGAAGAGTTAGTAGTGGAGTTCCACAGGGTTCAGTTTTAGGGCCACTTTTGTTCCTTGTATATGTAAATGACCTACCAGAGTCTGTAAATTCATTCATGAATATGTTTGCAGATGATGCAAAGATTGTGAAAAAAGTAAAAAACGAGAACAATGGTAGAGAACTTCAGGAGGATCTAAATAATCTGCATGAGTGGTCAGAAAAGTAGCTAATGAAAATCAGTACTTCAAAATGTAAGGTAATGAGAATGGGTACAAGTGCAAGAAGGCCCAAGCTTGACTACTCGGTGGCTGGAGTACAACTTCAAGAGACAGAAAATGAGAGAGATCTAGGAGTAAACATACTGGCAGATTTGTCTCCAGAAATACATATAAATGGCATATTAAGGGCAGCATATGCATTCTTATCAAATGTATGGGTAGCCTTCAGGCACATGGACAAGGAAATGTTCAGAAATATTTATGTAACCTATGTGAGGCCAAAACTCAAATATGCAGCCCCTTTTTGGAATCCACGCTTGAAAAAGCACATAGCTAAGCTTGAAAAAGTTCAAAGACATGCCACGAAACTGGTGCCAGAAATACGTAATCTCAGTTATGATGAGAGGCTGAGGGAATTAGACTTACCATCACTCGAAGCTAGAAGATTGAGGGGGGATATGGTGACAGTCTTTAAATCCTTCATGCTTATGATTTGATATGGCAGGCTCTAGAACTAGAGGTCATAGTTTGAAGCTTCGTAAGAAAACTTGTTTGCAGGATGTAAGGAAATACTTTTTCAGTGTAAGAGTAGTTGATAATTGGAATTCGCTAAGCGAGGAGGTAGTTAATGCTATCTCAATCCATAGT
>JAXCGZ010000940.1:32500-33755 GCA_037179515.1 Halocaridina rubra
AAAACCGTCAACATATCCCCCTTATTCTAGCTTCGTGTGATGGTAAGTCTAATTCCTTCAGCCTCTAATCATAACTGAGATTGTGTATTTCTGGCACCAGTTTCATGGCATGTCTTTGAACTTTTTCAAGCTTAACTACATTTCTTTTCAAGTGTGGATTCCGAAAAGGGGTTGCATATTCAAGCTTTGGCCTCACAGAGGTTACAGATATTTCTGAACATTTCCTTGTCCATGCGCCTGAAGGCTACCCTTACATTTGCTAAGAAAGCATTGGCTGTCATTACTATGCCATTTATATGCATTTCTGGAGACAAGTCTGCCAGTATGTTTACTCCTAGATCTCTCTCATTCTCTGCCTCTTGAAGTTCTGCTCCTGCCATTAAGTAGTCAAGCTTGGGCTTCTTGCACTTGTACCCATTCTCATTACCTTACATTTAGAAATATTGAATTTCATTAGCCACTTTTCGGACCACTCATGCAGACTATTTAGGTCTTCCTGAAGTCCTATAGTAACAAATTTAAAGAATTATTAAAATAAAAAATTATAATACTGAATCACGCTCGACTAATAATAATATAAAAATCAAGTGTTTCTCTCTCTCTCTCTCTCTCTCTCTCTCTCTCTCTCTCTCTCTCTCTCTCTCTCTCTCTCTCTCTCTCTCTATCACTTTATATATATATATATATATATATATATATATATATATATATATATATATATATATATATATATATATATATATATATATATATATATATATATATATATATATATATATATATATGTATGTATGACGTAGAGATTTTATTATCCCATCTAATGTCACCAATTTGTAGGATAGTATCCCACCGAGTGTCACCACTGACGTAGGGATTTTACCTCCTACGTTATATATTTATAATTATGGTAGCGTGGTTGGTGAAAGACATCTTCTTTATATATTAGTTTATTCTTATTTTAACATCTATGTACTCAGAGCTCCTATTACTACAGTTCCTGTCACGACTAATTCCTGAGTCCCACCCCGGAAGGGGGGGAGGCTAACTCAGCTGTACTGTGTTAACTCTGCTGCTGGCAAGGCCCGGTCTCTAACTCAACTCACTGTGCCTGCCCTGGGTGGTTCTTGAAATACCCCAAGGGCAGGGGCGTGGCTTGTATGGGGAATAAAGGACTGGTTTATATCTCTCACCCTCTTGAAATATTTGAACGCCAGATGCCGAGTCCCATGGGACCAGCTATCCATCTTCGACCCTT
>JAXCGZ010000941.1:0-5000 GCA_037179515.1 Halocaridina rubra
CCCTCTTTCTTCTTTCCTCCTTCTGATCGACACTTCTCTTTTTTATCTCTCGTTTTTCTTTCCTCCTCCTGATCGACACTTTTCTTTATCTTTATTTCTTCTTTCCTCCTCCTGATCGACGCTTCTCTTTTGCATCTTTTTTCTTTCCTCCTCCTGATTGACACTTCTCTTCTTTATCTTTCTTTTTTCTTTCCTCCTGATGATCGACACTTCTCTTTTTCATCTTTCTTTCTTCTTTCCTCCTCCTGATCGACACTTCTCTTCTTTATCTTTCTTTATTCTTTCCTCCTCCTGATCGCCACTTCTCTTTTTCATCTTTCTTTCTAGTTTCCTCCTGAGCTGTACTTCTCTTTTCTCTATTATCTATTTTTTTCTCTTTTAGAGTTGAACTTTTTCTCTTCTCTGTTAACCAATTTTTCTCTCTATTCCTGAATCATATTTCTCTCTTATTTTTCATTTAATCTTTCTTTCCTAAATTCCCCTCCTACACCTGGCTCTCTCTCTCTCTCTCCTCTCTCTCTCTCTCTCTCTCTCTCTCTCTCTCCTCTCTCTTCTCTCTCCTCTCTCTCTCTCTCTCTCTCCTCTCTCTCTCTCTCTCTCTCTCTCTCTCTCTTTCTCTCTCTCTCTCTCTCTCTCTCTTCTTGCATATACTCAGGTGTTCCATCAAACTGGATATGAAATGGCTTTATATTGGATCTTCCTGGTCGTAATAATTCTCCTCTTGTAACATGAGGACACTCAAGTGCCATCTCAGAATTTCAAATTGTAGCTCCATGTTTTGTTAAGTGCCATTTGGGAAAAGGGAGTTTCTCATTCATATGTAGTTGGATATTAAGCTTTCTTTTTCTTCTTTTTTTTTTGAGGGGAAGTGGTCTTGCTCTTAATGATAGTAAAAAAAATTATTCATTTAATAAAAAAAAGGGGGGTAATTATTTTTTGAGGCGAAGGGGTCTTGATAGTAAAAAAAACTATTTATCTAAAAAAAAAAAGGGGGGGATAATTTTTCATGTGTGGTTTTAATATCCCATTATCTATTTTGAGCTTATTTTCGCTTCCCGGAATCATTGATAAGTATTGGAAAGCTTAGTATCCATTGGCAAGCTTAAAATTCTTTTCTGTTCTGTTATTTTTCAAATAAATTTCCTTTCTTAATGAATATTCAGAGGACGCTGATGGATGCTGACAAGGGTTCTATGTTACATAAGTTGAGTGATCCTGTTTTACGTCACGGACTCCCTTTTCTACCAAGGGCTAGAAGGATTGCATTCTTGAGAAGGACTTGTTTTAGCAGATGTAATCTTCACCCTGAGTGCATGCCCTTGCTAACCTCTGACCGTGGCGGGGCGCGAACCCTCGACCTGACACCTCTAAGTCGCAGACGCTACCGCTCTGCCACGGTGACTAGCGTGTTTTACGTCACGTACTCCCTTTTCTACCAAGGGCTAGGACGACTGCCTTCTTGAGAAGGACTTGTTTTGGAAGAGGTCAGACCTTGCTAACCTCAGATCGTGGCTGGGCGCGAGCCCTCGACGTGACGCCTCAAAGTCGCAGACGCTACCCCTTTGCCACGGTGACTACATGTTCTATAAGTAGACTCTTGGCTACTTAAGCTTTTATGCCGCTTTATGTGTCCCTAATAATCCCCATTAAGGGGGGTGGACAGACAAGATGGCGCTGGGAATTGAGGCTGGATGCCCTTCCCAATGCCCTGCGGTAGGTTTGATCTCGAGTCTGTTATTTACCGAGTCGAGTGAGCTATCCACCGCTACCGTGGTTCCCTGGTAACACAAATTATAATATTTAACTGAAAAAATATAAAAATAATTCATTCATGCTATCATCCTGTTAGTAATAATAATAAACCTTCATTTCCATTATATAATGGGTATTCGCCAACCGGGTAAGCCCCAACCCCCCACTGTGGTGCCCAACCACAGCAATAGCCTGCCAGTAAACAGCTTAAACTCTCGGTCTTGGACGGGAACCGATCTCTCGACCTCGTGAATGCGAAGCCAGCGCGTTACCACTGTATTAGCCATTAGGCCTACTACCACCCCTGTAATAGAGTACACTTCTCTGGCTCCTAGATACAATAATCCAGTCTAGGGCCCGATTTCCTAAACAGTGGTAAACCCAGGATACCATATTGTTCCATAGCTAGACACACACAAATGGATTTCATAAACGCATCTGATGCGGTTCTGTGTATGGCTAGGATCCCGTACGGGATCCTAGCCATACACAGGATAGCAAAATCACCCAAAATTCTGCTTATTCCTAATTTATTTGTTTTCTTTAATTGCTTATTTGTAATAGTAAAAATGTGTTTGATTTCATTGATATAGTATTCGATAGACTTTCAAGTTTTGTATCATTTAGGTTCTGCAAGGAAAAGCAAGAAAATGGAAATATAATTTTCTTAATATATCTAATTCAATTAAATTCTGTTTCAAGATATACGTACTGTTGTTTGTAACCAATTCTCTCTCTCTCTCTCTCTCTCTCTCTCTCTCTCTCTCTCTCTCTCTCTCTCTCTCTCTCTCTCTCTCACACACACACACACACATACACGCATTCATCCACATCCACAGCTACACACACAAACAAACAAACAAACACACACACACACACATCTATTGGCCTTCCTCCTTCCATTTTCCTCTTGGAAAGAGAGAGACACATTGATCTTAAGTATCCTGCAGCCTGCAGCAAGATGAATTCTAACGCTGGCCATTGTCAGGCTGGAAAGGTCTTTGCGCGAGAGCGGATGGCCTCTGCTGCTTCAATATAAGTGGTCTTCCATGTTATGCTGTAAACCCTGGAATCCCTGAAGCCTCTGGAAATCTGTCTCCATTTGTGACACGACCCATCGTTCTATTGGTATTGCAACACAATCTTACTGAGAGCCTTCAGTTCCAGTTTTACGTCACGGACTCCCTTTTCTACCAAGGGCTAGGATGGTTGCCTTCTTGCGAAGGACTGGTTTTTGGCTTTTGTAATCGTTACCCTGAGTGCATGACCTTGCTAACCTCAAACCGTGACGGGGCGCGAACCCTCAACCTGACGCCGCAGAGTCGCGGACGCTACCGCTTGAGCCACGGTGACTACTACTGAGAGCCCTCCTACACTCAAAATCGCAAGGAGACATTCTTTAACTAAATATTTTCAGCTGTTATGGTTTATTTCATAATAAAACGTTATAAATTATAGTTGAGTCTAGTCATAAAGCGAAAATGGCTAGACTTTGAAATCAAACCTTATTATATTATATATTTATTATATAGGTATCCTACACTTAAAGCATTTGAAAGAAGTTCTATAGTTAGTTTTTTTTTTTTTTCGAAATACTCTGCTTGACCATTAAGTTTTCTAAATCCGTTGAATCTAATAATTAAGTAAAAATGGCTAAACTGTGAAATAAAGTTTAAATTTGAAATATTATGCAGCCCTCCTACAACATAACGTTAGAGGTAGACGCTCTGTAGCTTACTATTTCATGTGTCATATTTCATTACATATTAATAGCATTATAAATATTACTTATATTCCTATTTTAGGTGCACGTCATGAATATCTATCTATCTATCTATTTATCTATCTATCTATATCTATATCTATCTATCTATATCTATCTATATATATATATATATATATATATATATATATATATATATATATATATATATATATATATATATATATATATATATATATATATATATATATATACATACATACATACATACATGAATACATACATACATACATACATATATATATATATATATATATATATATATATATATATATATATATATATATATATATATATATATATACATACATATATATATATATATATATATATATATATATATATATATATATATATATATATATATATATATATATATATATATATATATATATATATATATATATATATATATATATGCCATCTTCGTCCCTGATAGAAACACGTCACCTTGATTTAGAGGTCAAAGCTAACAAGGTAATATCGATATAAATGAAAGAGAAATAAAGACAGACGTAAATAAAGCAATGCTAATCCAGACTCTGGAACTCTCTTCCTCCTTCTGTCTTTCCTACTTCTTATGACCTATCATCCTTCAAAAAGCGGATCTGTCGTCATCTCAGGGCCTAGTCCTCCATATATCTGGGTCCTCTGTACTTTGACTGTTTTTTCTGTCTGTCGTTTTCCTTTGTATGTTATTACCTCATCTCTGCCTTGTCCTTAACCTTTTTCTTTTCCTTCGTTTTGGTGTTTTTCGTTCCCGAGCCTTTATTGATTAGGACAGTTTTTGCCTGTCCCGGTGTCACACTCACAAAAAAAAAAATGAAAATATCAAACAAGAATGTGTTGTTGTCAGTGAAGGAAAAACAACTAAGCAAAACAAAGTCATTTGAAATCAAGGAAATCCGCAGAATGAGTGAGGGTAAAGCAATATATATAATGTTTGTTTCGGTTTTACGTCACGGACTCCCTTTTCTATCAAGGGCTAGGATGGTTGCCTTCTTGCTAAGGACTTGTTTTGTTTTGGCAGGAGTAATCGTTACCCTGAATGCATGTCCTTGCTAACCTCAGACCGTAACGGGCAATATATATAAATTTATGTATATTTTCAGAGTCCACACTAAATTCAGCCACTAGGGGAGTAAGCCATCTCAACTAAAAGCCGGTCCTAGATGGAGAAAATGAAGAGCGGTTGTGTTGGGAAGGCATTCGCTTGTAAACACTGATTCAATACTCACAATAGTCTCTAAGAAGCTAGTGAGATTCAGCGACCCTATATAGACACGGGATTATTTCCAATAAAAAAGGCAAAGTTTACACGAAAATTATATACTAGTCGATTCTAATGGGACAGAATCGGAGGAATTTTATAAATTATTTTAGGTAGAATGTCACGGACTGAGGTTAGTAAGGGCATACTCTCAGGGTAACGCTTACATCTGCCAAAACAAGTCCTTCGCAAGAA